>SJYX01006806.1:128741-143479 GCA_006410675.1 Oreotragus oreotragus | reverse complement strand
AAAAAAAAAAAGGGTCAAAGAACTAAAAAACATTTATCCAAAGAAGACATATAGATGGCTAACAAACACATGAAAAGATGCTCAGCATCATTCATTCTCAGAGAAATCCAAATCAAAACCACAGTGAGGTACCATCTCACGCAGGTCAGAATGGCTGCTATCCAAAAGTCAACAAACAATAAATGCTGAAGAGGGTGTGGAGAAAAGGGAACCCTCTTATACTGTTGGTGAGAATGCAAACTAGTACAGCTACTATGGAGAACAGTGTGGAGATTCCTTAAAAAACTGGAAATAAAACTGCCATCCAACCCAGAAATCCCACTGCAGGGCAAACACATTGAGGAAACCAGAATTGAAAGAGACACATGTACCCCAATGTTCATCACAGCACTGTTTACAATAGCTGGGACATGGAAACAACCTAGATGTCCATCGGCAGATGAATGGATAAGAAAGCTGTGGTACACATACACAGTGGAATATTACTCAGCTATTAAAAAGAACACATTTGAATCAGTTCTAATGAGGTGATGAAACCGGAGCCTATTATTCAGAGTGAAGTAAGTCAGAAAGAAAAACATCAATATAGTATATTAACGCATATATATGGAATTTAGAAAGATGGTAATGATGACCCTACATGCGAGACAGCAAAACAGACTCGTGTAAAGAACAGACTTTGCACTCTGGGAGAAGGCGAGAGTGGGATGATTTGGGAGGATAGCATTGAAACATGTATATTACCATATGTGAAATAGATTGCCAGTCCAGGTCCAATGCAGGATACAGGGTGCTCAGGGCTGGTGAACTGGGATGACCTTGAGGGATGGGATGGGGAGGGGAGAGGGAGGGGGGTTCAGAATGGGGGATACATGTATACCCATGGCTGATTCATGTCAATATATGGCAAAACCACCAAAATATTGTAATTAGCCCCCAATTAAGATAAATACATTAAAAATAAAATAAAAAGGAGGGAGAAAGGTGGATTACCTGATTGACAAGATGTTAGTAACTACTGAAACTGAGAGTTCACTGGGGCATACATGGGGGATCACTGCCATATCCTTTCTACTTTTGTGTGTGTTTGAAAGTTTCCACAATAAAAAGTTTAAATATGAAAAAAAAGACACATAGTTTACCATGATTTAGGTAGTTTATGATACAATTGTTATTTAAGAGAAATAAAACTCAAAGAGTGTTGTAGGAGGTAGAAAGCCACAGGAGAAAAAGAAAGAAACTGGGGTACAAACATAGGCTATCTCTTATCTTCTGAGCTTTGTCAGTTATATTTTAAAATTAAGACAAATATTCTGTGATAATCTGATACTCAAGAAAATTATATTTAAAACTGGAGGAAGGAAAAGAGACCTAAGTAGAAATGAGGTTTGCACACTTCATCTGATATGGTAGATATTGATTTCAGTAGACTCTAAATTACACAACTATGTATATTTCTATTCTTATATCAATCTTTGATATCTATATCATCTATTTCTATATATGAAATACATGGAATAGCCTCACTAAATCTATGTAAATATATGCTTACACACTAAAAATAATCAAGATGGCATCCTCAAATTGTTTAATTAACAGCAGGCAAGCAAAATCAAATAAACAGAATCAAAAAAAGAGGAACCAAATAGAAAATATATAATATCATGGTAGATATAAGAATTAACATATAATAATTGCCTTATGTAAATGTCTTAAGCCTTCTAATAAATAGCCAGAAATTACAGAGGAAATAAAAAGAACATATGACCGACATATTATTGCTTAAAGGAAAGTAATTTTTGACTTAATGACAAAATAGATGAAAATAAAGGATGCTTAAAGATACACCATCAAGTATTAATAAAAAATTAAGAATACCTATATTAATACCTGCAAAAGTAGATTTCACAGAAGATAAAATTACTAGAGACAAAAGGTAGATATTATATAATGAGCAAATGATAAATCCACAAGAAAAGACTCAATGATTCTAAATGTTTAGAACTTTCCTTAACACTATTTCAAAAGTAAACTCAAATTACTTCAAACTATCTCAAATTTCAAATCAGTACCTGATTTAAACATTCTCCTGTTTGTCCACATAAAAGTCATTGTCACTTTTTCTTTGACACTAATAATTATTTTTGTGAAAATTTTTATGAAAGGCATACTCAAATGATAATGTATTTTGCACAGCTATGAAAAAGAAAAGAATAAACATGGGTTGTGGAAAATGTGTATTTACTTTCTCCCTTTACATGCACATTACTTGCAGACATCCAGAACACTAGTTTTTAGAGCCTAGCACATTCAGTTCAGTCGCTCAGTCGTGTCAGACTCTGTGACCCCATGAATCGCAGCAAGCCAGGCCTCCCTGTTCGTCACCATCTAGCCTAGCACATTAGGTGTCAAAATCTTGGGTTTGTGTACATTTTAACCTGAGGACAAGCTAACTGGAATCTGCCTTTTTTTTTTGCATCCCTCCCAACCTGCTCACCAATACCCAGGGTGACCATAATACTGGTTCAAGGCAATGGTGCTTTTGGATATCACTCACTCCTTTTAACTGAAGGTCTAGCAGAGACTTAAATGCAGAATCTGGTATTTTGGCTGCCTGTACTCATGCCTTGAATTAAAAAGAAAAACAACCTAGATGTCCATCAGCAGATGAATGGATAAGAAAGCTGTGGTACATATACACAATTGAATATTACTCAGCCGTTAAAAAGAATACATTTGA
Source organism: Oreotragus oreotragus (assembly GCA_006410675.1). Taxonomy (NCBI): domain Eukaryota; kingdom Metazoa; phylum Chordata; class Mammalia; order Artiodactyla; family Bovidae; genus Oreotragus; species Oreotragus oreotragus. The sequence goes on along the minus strand of SJYX01006806.1, from coordinate 140,739 downwards.
ATTAGTTCTAATAAGATGGATGAAACTGGAGCTGATTATACAGAGTGAAGTAAGCCAGAAAGAAAAACACCAATACAGTGTACTGACACATATATATGGAATTTAGAAAGATGGTAATAATAACTCTGTATGTGAGACAGCAAAAGAGACACAGATGTATAGAACAACTTTTGGACTCTGAGGGAGAGGGAGAGGGTGGGATGATTTGGGAGAATGGCATTGAAACATGTATACTATCATGTAAGAAACGAATCACCAGTCTATGTTTGATACAGGATACAGGATGCTTGGAGCTGGTGCACAGGGATGATCCAGAGAGATGATATGGGGAGGGAGGTGGGAGGTGGGTTCAGGATTGGGAACTCATGTACACCCGTGGCAGATTCATGTCAATGTATGGCAAAACCAATACAGTATTGTAAAATAAAGTAAATAAAAATTAAAAAAAAATAAGAAAGAGAAGAGTTTTTCTTTTTTTTTTTTTGCTTAGTATAAATTGTATCTTACTTTCTATCATCTGATTCCATCAGCTACCAGTTGATGGGTTTACCTGGGGCAACTCATATTGCTACATTTAATTTTACCACTCAGAATTATTTAATTCTTAATGAACATATTTGACTTATAAAGTCAGCAACTTTGAAATTGTAAATAACTGCTTTTTGTTTTTCTAAAGCCTCTTTTGTATCTTTGCCAGTCATATTAGTTAGACTTTTTTCCTTTGTATCATGTCTTCTGTGTTTTAGGATATGTGTCATAAATTACATTAGCCATTCTCCACTTTGCTGGTTTTAATATTACTCTGTGGGTACTTAGTCTTTTAAATGTTCCAGAGAAGTCATCATTTTTCATTTTGATTTGTTGGAGGTGAAATCCATTTACTGAATGAAAAGCCATTCTCAAATCACAACATTTTCTTTGTTCTACTTGTTCAGTTTTGTTACAATAGACAGTAGCAAGAATTTAGAATATTCTGTACACCAATTAATGAAATTAAGGAAAAATGCCAATAAGAAAAATAATTTGAAGTTTAAAATCTGAAGTTCTTCATTAAGAAAAATAATTTGAAGTTTAGTAATCTGAAGTTTTTCATCAAGATATGAAAGTTAAGTATGACAATGAGGACTGTTTCAAATATGCTTAAAAACATCATGATGTCAATGTGATTTGGTGGGCCAAAATATACGGTTTAAAATTAATATGAAACAGATTCCTTCACTTGGTATTGTTTCTTATTTCAAAAGAGATAATGTGCAATTTATCTTCTTCAAAAAATATTGGAATTAGAAAGAAAAAGATTTCAAAGAAATTAAGCTAAATATCCTTGTGATTTTTTTTTCATGGCAATGTTTTCATGAAAGGTCAAACATCACAGTATTATATCTAAGCAAATATACTTCTAAAGGATTATTTTGTTTCTATGTACAATCAACTATTCTTAGTTTGTGAATTCTTTGTTAATGTGCATTATAAAGAATGAAGCACCCCGTTCAGCTTATTCAGTATCTGGTATGCACCTTCAGCCACTAACAAACATCATTTAGCATTAGATTGACTTTAAATTATATCAAGAAAAAATTAATATTAAGGATATTATCAGTTCAGTAAAGAATAAATTGATTTAGTAAAGAAATACTATAAAATATGAACATGATGTATCAGTTTGAAATATTTTTATTAAAATTGTTCATTTTAAGGAAAATTGTAGAATACTTTAATAAATAGCATTGTAATCACTTCTGTAATGATATAAGAGTAGTTTCTAAAAACAGATAATGTAAGGTTTTAGATTTACTTCCCTGAAAAGCCATTTATTTAGCTATGCCATAACTGGATGATTAGGTGGCACAGGTTTACCATTAGTTTAAAGAACCACATACCCTCTTTTTCAAGTTAAAAAATTAAAAAATATATATTGTATATATACATATATATGTTATATGTATGTGTGTATATTTAATAAATTTTTGGCCCCCACCACACGGCATGTGGGAATTTGTTCCCCCAACCAGGGTTGAAACTCATGACCCCTGCATTGGAAGTGGAGAGTCTTAACCACTAGACCTCCAAGGAAGTCTCAAATAGAAAATTATATTTTTATAGCTAATCCATATTTCCCATATTTGGTGATTTTGGATCTTGGTTAATCTTTATATGTATATCATTGAAATATAAATTTTACAAAATCCATTTAGTTCCTTGATGAGTAGTTTCAGTTCCCTGATTGTTTCATTCTTTCTTCCCTTTCTATAGATTTATATTGTCTGCTCTTTCCAACTTGACTATCTCCTACCACAACCCTCTTCTGAGACTGTTTTAAAGCAATACCCCTTTCCTATCTCCATTAATGGCCACAATACCACATTGCAATACCTTGTTTATCTGTCTGTGCATGTGTGTGGGAAGATCTCCTGGAAAAGGAAATAGCAATCCACTCCTGTATTCTTGCCTGGAGAACCCCATGGAGAGAGGAGCCAAGCAGGCTACAGTTCATGGGATTGCAATGAGTTGGACTCCACTGAAGCAACTTAGAACAGTGTGTGTGTGTGTACTTAGTCACCAGTCGTGTTTAACTCTGCATTGTCACAGACTGTAGGCTGCCAGGCTTTTCTGTTCATGACATTTTCCAGGTAAAAATACTGGAGCATGTTGCCATTTCCTATTCCAGGAGATCTTCCCAACCCAGGGATGAAACACATGTCTCTTGTACCTTCTGCATTGGCAGGCAGATTCTTTACCACTGTGCCAGGTTGGGAAGCCCCACTTATTTGTCTAGGCTAAACTCTATAGACCTCACCAGTGTGATAAGAACTGACACATAATAACAACTCCATAAATATTTGTCTAATGAATGAGATTTTGAAATAAATATTTCAGACTATTGCTGAACCACTTTTATTTTAAACAAAGCCGAATGAAATCCTTCAACCCTACAAATACACATGAAGGCAGAAATAAAAGGAATGAACAATCATTGATATCATGCTGGAGTGTACTAGGCAACAATCCAGGCTCTTTGCATATAATACTGTATAATAACATTATACAATATTATTATTATACAATAATTCTAAAACCACCTTTAATAAATGAATAGATAAATGAGTAGTAGTTTCAGTGTAACTAATTATTAATCTCAACCCTCCCTTACCCAGTTCTTGTACACTAATCTCTAAAAAACATACTCAAATCTATAAAGTTGAAGGCAAAAATAAAGTCATCATGTCAAAAACATACACATAAAAGATTCTTGTTGAAAATGATTTCCTGTCCTATGGCAATGTATGAAACTATGTCCTTCTCATATATATTAAATCATGATTGTAATAGATAATACATGTGTTTGTGATGGATAAAATCCTGAAATGTAGTTGCCAATGAATGTAAAGAAGACTCGGAGCAGTCTAGAAAATATTGGGGCTTTTTTGGCCCTACTCACATAACCTCTGTATAAGAGAGCCAGTGTTACCTGTATTTTATCTTGCTGTTATTTTTGTTTGTATGTAGTTTTCTGGTTAACCAGCCTCCTTATACTTCTACCCTATGTCAGATTTCAAATTGTTAGAGAAAAGCAAATCATATTTTTTATTTCTCTTATCAATTTCAATATTTTTTCTGTATGCAGAAATGAAGCTGCTGACCCACAATTATCAGTTAAAATTGACTGTTTTATTCCTAGTGATGGTTTTTGTTGATCCAATACACATTCTCACCTGTTTTGATTAGCAACATGTTAACAAACACAAACATACACATGCAGTAGCTTTGCATGTAGATCATGAGACCATAGAATGAAGAAGCATATCCATGGCTACAGAGATATATAGAGGTATAATCTAGATTGAGCTTAGTTAGCAGAGGATGGGAACCAGGGAAACTAAATAGCACACACTCTGGTCATAGCTGTGCCTAATAAAAACTGATGAATCACTTACTAATTTGTATAAGTCTATGATAAGCTTGTACTTTTATCCTTTTACAGTTCATGAGGTTCTCATGGCAAATATACCGGGGTGGTGTTCCATTCCCTCCTCCTGTGGATCATGTTTTATCAGAACACTCTGCCAAGACCTGTCCATCTTGGGTGTCCCTACAAAGCATGGCTCATAGCTTCACTGAATTACACAAGCCCCTTTGACACAAGGCAGTGATCCATGAAGGGGATGAATGAGGCAGGGCAAAGGCTAACCGAATTCTGCCAGGAGAATACACTGGTCATAGCAAAAACCCTTTTTTGATAACACAAAAGATGACTTTACACATGGACATCATCAAATCATCAATAACAAAATCAAATTGATTACATCCTTTGTAGCCCAAGATGGAGAAGATATATACAGTCAGCAAATATAAGACCTGGATCTGACTGTGGCTCAGATCATCAGCTTCTCATTCAGACTTAAACTAAAGAAAGCAGGGAAAGCCACTAGGCCAGTCAGGTATGACTTAAATCATACCCCTTATGGATATGCAGTGGAGGTAATGGATAGATTCAAGGGATTAGGTCTAGTTAACAGTGTGCCTGAAGAACTATGGATGGTCTGTAATATTGTACAGGAGACAGTGAACAAAACCATCCCAAAGAAAAAGAAAAGCAAGAAGGCAAAGTGTTATCTGTGGAGGCTTTATAAATAGCTGAAGAAAGAAAAGAAGTGTAAAGCAATAGAGAAATGACAAGGTACATCCAACTAAATGCAGAATTCCAAAGAATAGCAAGGAGAGACAAGAAGGCCTTCTTCAATGAACAATGCATAAAACTAGGAGAAAGCAACAGAAGGGGAAAGACTAGAGATCTCTTCAGGAAAATTGAAAATATCAAGGGAGCATTTTGCCCAAAGATGGGCATATAAAGAATAGAGATGGTAGAGACCTAATAGAAGCAGAAGAGGTCCAGAAGAGATGGAGAGACTACTTGGAAGAACTGTATGAAAAAGATCTTAATGAACAGGATTACTATGATGGTGTGATCAGTCCCCCAGAACCAGATATTCCGGAGTGTGAAGTCAAGTGGTTAGGAAGCACTGCTGTTAATAAAGCTAATGGATGCCATGAAATTCCAGTAGAGTTATTTAAAATTCTGAAGGATGATGCTATCAAGGTGTTGCATTCAATATGTCAACAAATCTGGAAGACCCAGCAGGGGCCACAAGACTAGAAACTAAGGTCAATCCTTATCCCAGTTCTCAAGAAGGATAGTACTAAAGAATGTGCTAACCATCAGACGATTGCACTTATCTCCCATGAGAGTAAGATCATGCTTAAAATCTTGTATGCTAGGCTTCAGCATTATGTGAACCAAGAACTTCCAAATGTCCAAGTTGGATTTATAAAAGGCAGAGGAACCAAAGATCAAATCACCAACATTTGCGATCAGAGAAAGCAAAGAAATTTCAGAAAAACATCTACCACTGTTTCATCGACTATGGTAAAACCTTTGACTATGTGGATCATAACAAACTGTGGAAAGCTCTTAAAGAGGAAGGGAATACCAGACCATCTTACCTGTCTCCTGAGAAAACTCTATGTGGGTCAAGAAGCAAGAGTTAGAATGCTGTATGGAACAACTAATTGGTTCAAGATTGAGAAAGGAGTATGACCGGGCTGTCTGCTGTTGCTCTGTTTGTTGAACCTGTATGCTGGGCACATCATGAGAAATGCCAGACCAGATGAGTTACAAGGTGAAATCAAGACAACTGGGAGAAGCATCAATAACCTCAGATATGCGGATAACACCACTCTAATGGCAGAAAGCGAAGAGGAACTAAAAAGCGTCTTGATAAGGGTGAGAGGAGAGTGAAAGAACCGGCTTAAAACTAAAAATTAAAAAACATAAGATCATGGCATCCAGCCCCACTACTGCATGGCAAACAGAAGGGGTGGAGTAGTGACAGATTTCTTCCTCTTGGGTCTAAAATCACTGCAGCCATGATATCAGAAGAGGACTGCTTTGTGGTAGGAAAGCAATGACAGACCTAGACACTGTGTTGAAAAGCAGAGACATTACTCTGTTCAGAAAGGTCCACAAAATCAAGGATGTTTTCTTTCCAGTGGTCACATATGGTTGTGAGAGCTGGACCGTGAAGAAGGTAGAGCGCCAAAGAATTGATGCCTTTGAAATGTAGTGCTGGAGAAGACTCCTGAGAGTCCCATGGACAGCAGGGAAATCAAATCAGTCAATCTTAAGGAGAATCAACCCTGAATATTCATTGGAAGGACTGATGCTGAAATTGTAGCTCCAGTAGTCTGGTCGTCTGATGTAAACAGCTGACTTGTTGGGAAAAGTCTCTGACGCTGGGAAAGATTGCGAGCAGAAGGAGAAGAGGAGCAGATGATGAGATGGCTAGATGGCATCACTGATGCAATGGACATGAACTTGGGTAAACTTTGGGATATGGTGTAGGACAGGGAGGCCTGACGTGCTTCAGTCCATGGGATCACAAAGAGTCGGACACGACTAGTGACTGAACAACAACAATGCTAAGTTTAGGAATATAAAGTATAGGAAAATATTATAGAATTTTGTTGTGACATTAATAAATATTTAGAATTATGCAATTAATAAGAATTAGAAGAAAAGCATTCTTCTTTTCCTTTAATCTTGGTTAAAGGAAAAGTAACCTCCATGTTGGTTGATACATATATATTTTTTCTCTAAAAATTTATTACGTCTCAGTTAAAGAACAATTAGAACAGGATGTTAGTCTGACCAGAGTTTAAAACACACTCCTTGTGTTTAACATATTTCTAGTTTAATGCATGCATGAATGTCCTTTGAAAGGATTACAGAGAAACCCAGGTCTTTAAATGAGGTTCCTGTCATAAAGAAGCACATCCTCTAACCTGCAACAGGTTCTTTAAATATTTTCTTTAGGTCACTGTACAAAACATAAAGTTATGGAAATCTGAATGTTAGGCAGCAGTTGATGAAAAATGGAAAAAAACAGAGGGATGTAAGTATAAATGCACTGTTTAAAACAAATGTTACACATGGTTTCCAAGTGGATTTTTCATAGAGCATGAAATTATATGAAAACTGCTTCCAAATCATTTGAAATTATTATTTGAGCTCAGATGCCAGCTCAACAGATTATACTTTGAAAAAACAATTATTTGTATGTTAATTCCTTCCTTTTTTGTAACTGACAATTCTGATTCAAGATTTCAACAAGTAGACTTTAGAAGAAAATAGTCTCTAAAGTGTAAACTATAAAATAGTATCTATAAAAAAACAAATCAATCTTTTAAAATAATTCTCCTTCTAGCATACTGTTGCTTAATCTAAAAGAGCCCAAATTTCTCTGTTTATCATTTCCCATTTCTGCATTTAATCACATTGATAATTATTGTCATTTATAAGAATTAGAAACAAACAAAAAATCTATGATTTTTTATAACTTATTTATGAAATCATCAATGATAATCATTTATTGATTTGAGACTCCTTAGAACTGAAAGCAAGCTAGGGAAAGTAGACTTCTTGAGCAATGAAAAATATTAATTCTAATTATAGCATTATGAATAATTTTTCATGAGAGTTGGTAAATTTTATTATGATACAATTTTTTTCTCCCAGTTATATTGGTGAAAGATTGTTTACCATTATATTATCTTTTCTTTATCTGTGTGTGTGCATTTATTAGTGCTCGGTGGAGTCCACCTCTTTGCGACCCCATGGTCTGTAGCCCACTCCTCTGTCCCTGGGATTTACTAGGCAAGGATACTGGAGTGAGTAGCCATTCCCTTCTCCAGGGGATTTTCCTCACCTAGGGATCAAACCCAGGTCTTCTGCACTGCGGGTGAATTCTTTTCCATCTGACCCACGCGGGAACCATATGTGCATGTAGGGTGGAACTGAAGATTACAGAGGTGGATTTAATGGCTCAGGCCAGGTCTTTAATCATGGCTATCTAAAAGAATCTTCAGACTGTGTTGATACATGCCTCCATTGACTTCTCTTTTGGAAGGTATACAGGTCAAAAGGAGAGGTGAGCAGCAAGTCACAAATTTGGCCTTTTCAATTCAAAATTAAGGTAATTTAGTATAGGAAGTTTTTGTACCTATTCAAAGGAAATGTGTATCTAGAGGGAAGTTTACTCTTATAAGACTGTGGATTTTTCTTCTTCATTTTTTAATATTCAAAATAACATTTCAGCCAATATCACAAATGGGACATACAATATATATATTTATCAGAAATCTCTAAGTATATTACTTTACTATTTTATAAATGAATCATAGTTTACAGGTTTCAGAATGTGTTAAAGTCACTTAGATTATTTCATTTTCTTTTTCTTAAAGTTAATATGTTTTCTGCATGCTGTTTACCTGCATTCCTCCTCCTCACCTACATTCTAATTCATAGGTTGTCCTTATGTATATTCTTGCTTATGCATTCTGCCCAAGAAATATTCTGGAAGAAAAGTAATATGAGCATGTTAAACAAATCTCTATTCTTTTCTTACATAGAACAGGTGGAGAGGAGGGATGAGATAAAGGGAGTCTGTTAGGAGTATATAACTTGCGTTTATGTCTTTCTTTCATCTTTCTATCATTTATATTATCTTACATTATAATTAATTTTACTTAAAAACTCATGGCTTTTGTTTTAGAATGGCATTACATTTTAAGCACCACTACGAACATTTTTATCTTTGCTTAGCATTTGAAAAAGGCTGAGAAAGCATTATTTGTGTTTGCCCATTTCTAACTCATCAAGAACTGTGCCATCAGAAAGAAAAGGGACAATGTTAAAATGATCTTTTCTCCCCTGATTTTCCAGGGGCTCGAGGCTTGAAACTTTTTAAACAATACCGATACCTTGCACTGTAAAGCCTCAGAGTCTCCCTCTTTCTGGTCTGCAGGGACCAGGTTCAATAGCCTGCATAGTAAGCGTCCAGTCCCCTGTGACAGAAGCCCACAGAATCCCTTCTAGACTCTCCATAATAGCCAATGAGAGTTGTGATGAGAGGTGCAAGGCTTGGGGAACTGGGAATAGTCAGGATTCTTCTGATGCTTTTTTTTCACTTCTGTTTCATAGTTTTCTCAACAAGAGAGCAGGGATACTATTTGGAATTCGAGTTAAGGAAATGATGAGAGCTCACAGAGTTCCCTGGTCAACTTCCCTTCTCACCCAGGTGGATTTGAATAGGGCTCTAATAACTGTGGTGTTTGACTGCTTTCATAATGCTGATCAAAGTTTTAATTTTGTTTGAGAAATGAAAGCTCTACCTTGGGCCAATACCAGTGTAGCAATTCAAATAGACTCTGCTTAAACAAACGGCTTTTAAAAATGTTCTGCTTGTTTGTAGGATCCTCTGGGAATCTTACTTTAGTCTCTGGTTGACAGTTAAGTTCGGCTTCACTGATGAGCTTAGTTTTATCTTTTTATTTCATATATTCTCCATAAAAATATTTTCCAAGTTAACTGATTGGTTTATGATGCCTTTTTTAGCAGGTTGTCTACTTTATGAAAGTAGAATGTATAAGGCAAATTAAGTGAATATACATATATATATGAGTGAAAGGCAATGGCACCCCACCCCAGTACTCTTGCCTGGAAAATCCAATGGACGGAGGAGCCTGGTGAGCTGCAGTCCATGGGGTCGCTAACAGTCGGACAGACTGAGCGACTTCACTTTCACTTTTCTCTTTCATGCATTGGAGAAGGAAATGGCAACCCACTCCAGTATTCTTGCCTGGAGAATCCCAGGGACTGTCTCTTATACACATCTAGANCAGTCCATGGGGTCGCTAACAGTCGGACAGACTGAGCGACTTCACTTTCACTTTTCTCTTTCATGCATTGGAGAAGGGAATGGCAACCCACTCCAGTATTCTTGCCTGGAGAATCCCAGGGATGGGGGAGCCTGGTGGGCTGCTGTCTATGGGGTCACACAGAGTCGGACACGACTGAAGTGACTTAGCAGCAGCAGCAAAACAAGAACATATACCGAATACTAGAGCAGGTCTGTGTGTAGCAAAGACTTTCCTAAAGTTTCATTGTCAAAAATGATTAACAATCAGAGGCTGAGGGCTGCCAAACTTTTCAGTAGTCTTAAGCAGTTCCAAGTTCCATCCTCAGGATATTTAGGAAGATTTTTTAAATCATTGATTCCCAATATAACGTATGTCAGCATATAAACTTCCCCCTTCCAAAATAAATGAGGTCCTACTATGTAGCACAGGGACCTATTAATATAGTCAATATCCTGTGATAAATCATAATGGCAAAGAATATGAAAAAGAATACGCTTATGTATGTATAACTGAATCACTTTGCTGTATACCAGAGACTAACACAACAGTGTAAATCAACTGTAAAGTGAAAGTCACTGAGTCGTGTCCGACTCTTTGCGACCCCCATGAACTATACAGTCCATGGCATTCTCCAGGCCAGAATACAGGAGTGAGTAGCCTTTCCCTTCTTCAGGGGATCTTCCCAACCCAGGGATACGAACCCAGGTCTCCAACATTGCAGGATTCTTTACCAGCTGAGCCACAAGGGAGGCCCAAGAATACTGGAGGAGGTAGCCTATCCCTTCTCCAGAGGATCTTCCTGACCCAGGAATCGAACTGGGGTCTCCTGCATTGCAGGNGGGGATCTTCCCAACCCAGGGATACGAACCCAGGTCTCCAACATTGCAGGATTCTTTACCAGCTGAGCCACAAGGGAGGCCCAAGAATACTGGAGGAGGTAGCCTATCCCTTCTCCAGAGGATCTTCCTGACCCAGGAATCGAACTGGGGTCTCCTGCATTGCAGGCAGATTCTTTACCAACTGAGCTGTCAGGGAAGCCTATATTTCAATAAAATTATTAATAATAATAAAACCCCCTCCTTCCATACCACATTCCTCTGAGTAACCCTAAGCGGCAATTCAGCAGCTCTCAAGAAAACCATTTAAATATATAGCTGCTTTCTATTCTTCATTCCTGGAGTTCCACTGAGTTATCCATTACATTTTCCCTGCTAATGTAACTCCACTTAAAGCCCACTAATTTTGGTCACTAAACTTATCTTCTGTACCTCTCTGATGGTAATTGCGTGTGTTTGTGCATGCATGCTCAGTTGTGTCCATCTCTTTTCGACATCATAGGCTGTAGCCCACCAGGCTCCTCTGTCCATGGAATTTTCCAGGCAAGAATACTGGAGTGGGTTGCTATTTTTGAAATTCCACATGAAACCTTTAACACAACTTCAATCTGATTCACATTTCTTGTTACTATGAGTTAAAGATGTGTATTTTTTGAAAGATTTTTTAAAAATGTGGACCATTTTCAAAGTCTTTATTGAATTCGTTACAATATTGCTTCTGTTTTATGTTTTCTTTTTTTGGTCACAAGGCATGTGGGATCTTAACTCCCCAACCAAGGATTGAACCTGCACCCCCTGGATTGGAAAGTAAAGTCTTAACCACTGGACCACCAGGGAAGTCCCAAAGACTTGGTTTTTTTATCCATCCACCCACCCATCCAACAGTGAGTGGTATGATAGGTTCTGTGCTTTACATGCAATGGATATGACCCAGTCTCTGCTGTCAAGTAGCTTACAGAATTTTGCGTCACAGGTGTGCAAACGTTGAAAGCCTACCGTGAATGCTGCAACATGGGTCAGAATCCGTGTTACAAGGGATTCACGGGAAGGACATGTAACTAGGACAAGCGGGGGAAGGTGGGTTTCAGGAAAGGCTTTCCAGGACATGTGGCGCAGATTGAGCCTTAGGGGATGCTGGGGGAGAGGGACCACATGGAGGAAAGGAGGGCCCAAGAGATAGAGTGAATCGTGTAAAAGCAAACGTGTGAAGACAAATAAAGGGTTCTGGAGAGCAGGCAGGAGGAGTCAGCTCACAGAGGGCCTCATGTGAAAAAAATATGTTGGTATACCGGCCTAACAGCACATGCTGAAGCCCAATCTAGAAGAGCATTTGTGCTCACCTGGCAGAGAAAAACAGCTCTCTGAGCTCCTTAAATTCTTTTGTTTGCCTTTTTTTTTTTTTTTTT
>SJYX01006806.1:73461-99861 GCA_006410675.1 Oreotragus oreotragus | reverse complement strand
CGTGAAGAGTCGGACACAACTGAACGACTTCCCTTTCACTTTTCACTTTCATGCATTGGAGAAGGAAATGGCAACCCACTCCAGTGTTCTTGCCTGGAAAATCCCAGAGATGGGGGAGCCTGGTGGGCTGCCGTCTATGGGGTCGCACAGAGTCAGACACGACTGAAGTGACTTAGCAGCTTAGCAACCTGACCAAAGATTTAAATAAAAGCAATTTATTTGGAAGAGATACTGATGGGGAAGTGGGGCAGTGTGGCAGGGGGAGGGAAAGCCAGTCAAGGGTGTATTAACCAGTCACTATGGAATCCTGGTGCTTAATGCCCCTGAGAAACTTGGGGTACTATGGAGAACCCACCTCACAGACCTTCCAACTGAAGAGTGAGGATAGTGGCTTTTTTGTCTGCCAGTTTCCTGCTAATCCTTAGTTGAGGGCTGCTTCTGGGAGCAGTAACTCTGGAACTTCTAGCTTGCTCTGTGCATGGGGTGGGGTTGGGGAAATGCTCTCAAATAGAGAGAAGCATAGGTTTGAGTAGACTGAGGCTGAGGGGAGATGCATGGATAAAAACAGAGAGTACAGCAGGACTTGACTCTACCCTCATCTCAAGAGGGGGGCCTTGATTGACTCTAATCAATCAACACAGTCCCACCCCTTGGACACTGTCATAGATTTGCTATTTGGGCATGTAACTCAAATCAGTCTACATCAGGAATGCCACTCAAATCCCAGACTTTAGTCAGCTGCTGGGAGACCTGACTCTCTCTTCTCTGTGAAGTGTGAAGAAGCAGGAAGCCCTGGAGATTGCTGGCAGCCATCTTGGGAGCAGTGAGAAGAGCCACCTAAATCTGAGATGTGTGATGAATACTGGAGGAGAGAAATGGGGTTGTAGGAACAAACTGAGCCTTGCATTAAGGTTCATACAAAGCTGAATAAGGCTGCCTAGGGCTGCTGTGATAAAGTTCCAAAGAGTACATGACCTGAAACAACAGAATTCTACCATCTCACAGTTCTGGAGGTCACAAGCCTGAAATCAGTGTCAGCAGGGCCAAGTGCTCCTGGGTTACTCTCAGAGCAATCCTTCTTTGCCTAGTCACATTAAGACAGCAGCCATCAGTTATGTAAACAGCATTTATTCTAGTGCAGATGGTAAACATAGCTGTATTCTATGAAATTATTTATTGCTTTTAGATGGTAGCTATATAGCAGACAATAGTGAGTTTTCAGTATCCATGCTGTTAGTGATAATAGTGCTTGAACAAAGGAATAACTTCAGGAATGTCCCCTTCTCTCGCAAAACTAAATTATAGACATTTACAGCCGATGTGAATTTTAAAAAATTTTATTTATTTGGCTGTACCAAATCTTAGTTGCACCATGCGAGATCTTTGATCTTTGTTGCCACACGTGGGGTCTTTAGTTGTGGCATTCAAAACCTTAGTTTTCAGTGTGTGGGATCTAGTTCCCTGAGCAGAGATAAAGCCCATGTTTCCTGCATTGGAGACACGGAATCTTAGCTAGTGGACCACCAGGGAAGTCCCCTGATGTGAATTATTAAAGATTCAATTCAGGATGCTAAAAAAAGAGAGAAGAGACCAAAATTCAGAGACATAAACAATAGATGAGATTGCTGTCTCTGATGTAAATCTAAAAACAAGTGAGTAGTCCTGGTTGGATAGGTGGGTCTACAACTCAAGGTCACCCAGGACTAAGTTGCTTCTGTCTTGTGGTTCTGTCATCCCTTAGGTTTTTGTCCTCATCTTTCTGGCTGAAGCTGTCTCAGCACCACCATGCTTGCCCTCCAGCCTTTAGGAAGGGGAAGCAGCAGCCATTTTACTGACATGACCTGCATGTTGAACATTCTCTTCAGCTCACATTCATGTGGCCAGACCCTAGCTGCAAGGGAAGCTGGAAACATCTTTAGCTGTGTGCTGTGTGGCCTTATTCCCTGCCAAAACTCCTGGGGTTCAGTTACCCAAACTGAAAAGTTAGAATGGATGTCAGGAGACAATTTGCTGAAGCAGATGTGCTGTGATTTCTCTCAAGAGAAGGAATGAAATTTGGACATTGAGAGCTGACAAAACTTGGGGAGGTGTCCATTTACTTAATGACCACCATGTATTGAGGACATAATGTTTTTCTCATGGTTATACAGTCTAGTTGGAAAGAGAGGCAATTAAGTAGAAATTAATAACACATGAAGATGTTGTGATTGTGTGACATCTGTGAGAACTGTGAGATATACTGTGAGAACACAGAGCAGAGGGACCTGTTCTCGTCTAGGGGCAGAAATATCAGCAGTGGTTTCCTGGGGTGACCAAAGCTGGACTGAGGCTTCTGAGCAAGATTCTATTTGCATAGGAAGAAGATGTTGCAAGAGTGGGAATCAGAGATACAATATAACTTTAGTGCATCTTCCAAAGACGGAAGTCATTTACAAGGCTGCTGCAAGGAATCTTAACCCAAGGCAGGAGCAATGGGAAAGTTATGTAGAATTTATCCAGAAAGGAAGAAGGATTACTGAGCTTGGAGGAAATTTTCTTGGCACCAGTCTTGTAGCAAAGTATAGAGTCATGATGAGCCCCAGATTCTGGGTCATCTGCAGTGGTTTGAAACATGGACCTGGTTATTCTTTGGCTGCAAGCACCAATAAATCGATCAAGCTTTTCAACAAGAATTAGAATATTCCTATAATTCCCCATTAATCACGTCTCTTGGAAAGGTAGGAAGTGGTAGGAGTCACATCTGTTTGGTTGTTTGGCACCAAAGTCTTAGCTCTCCTAGTGTTTATCTGGTGTTCCTTTACTAAAAAATGTTGTAACTTTGAATCATGATGAAATCTATGTTATTTGGAGGGTTGCTTTTGAGAAGGGATAGCAAATTGTCCTTAAAAAAAGTAGTTGTGGGGAGGGGGGATACTACAAGATAACAATTGGATAGAAGCAGGGGGACTTGTCAGTTTTCGTTAGTTTAGAACAAAATGTCTCTCTCTCTCTTTTTTTTTTTGGAACAGGGTATATCCTTTTCTCTGTATATATTTTATTAGGTTTTGGTTTAGCTTCAGGTTCTGAGCTGCTGCATGCTTTGAATTTTACCTTTCTTACGATCATTTATTTGCAAGTACTTTTTGAGTGCCAGAGTGAAGTGTTGCTAGCTTTTGCCAGGCGTTGCAGGCTCTGGGTGTTGCTAAGGGGCTAGGTCACTAGGCTATGACAGTGAAAAAGGCAGACTTGGTTCATGCCCAAATACAGCACAGCCCTGGACATGGCGGTGCACCTCTCATCAGCTTTATTTCTGAAATGCTGTGTGTTTTTGGCCAGTCACTCAGCCTCTCTCTTCTATGAAATTCCTGACCTACAATGAGAATGATCACAGTCTTGTTTTTCCCCCTTTCACTCTTCATTCTCACCCTCTGGCAAAATTCTACTGTATCTGATTCTTTTGCTGTGGCTAGGACATGACTCATTTTTGATGAAGCCAAGTATGAAATATGCCAGGGATGCCTCCTTTTTGAGATTTCTTGGAGAAGGATGACTCTGAAAGTATTTGCTAGAAGGAAGGATGGCCTCCTCATGGTAGACATTCCATGTTTTTACTCACAAGATGGAAGCTTAGGTATCCCTAGGAATTCCATGTCCAGCTGAGGTCATTTCGATTGTCTACTACACTTTAGAGACATTCTGAATGGAAGAATAGGATGTAGGGAAGTGATTTCTCCCAGTATTTGGCAGGAGTAGTGGCATGGAACAGGCATTAATGAGTTGAGTTACCTGTCAGGCACTGTTATATATATTACTTTGTCTTGTATAAGGAACAAGCCAACAATGAGATATTATTGTTCCCATTATAAAGATGAATAGGTTGAGGATGAGAGAGGCTAGATAAAAGCTGATAAAATGCGGAAGCAGGATGCAGACCTCTCTCTTAGACTGCCATGTCCATGCTGCCTTTCAGCGAAACATTTTTTCTCGAGCTGATGAAATGCAGACACTAATTAGTCTGGTTGGGTCGGCTCTGCTCTTTTCAGGAATCTAGGTGAGTCTCAGCTGTCTCTGGAAGAACAAATTCCTCCCAGGCTGGGACAAAATGGGAAAGGAAGCTGGCTGGAATGTTGTTGCTCAAGCTGCTGTCTTCCTGGCAAGAACAGACCATTTTTATTTAGCAAATGATCAGAGTTCATCATCCTGTTTTCCCTTCAGTTGGACCTTAAGGATACCAATAAAACATTAAAATTAAAAAAAAATTCTGTGGTTTTGAAAAGTTGTTCCAAATTGAGATCTGGATCAAGTCTATAGAGAATGTGTGTGTGATCGCTTTGCACACAGCAGAAGTTGTTCTTGTCTTGTGCGTGTTTGCTGTGATGTTTTTGACTGGGTTTCTGAAGGGCAGAGGATACAACTCAGTCGATGCAGGATCCTGAACACCTAGCCCAGTATCTGGCACACAGCACTGCAAATGACCATTGAAATGAAAGTGTATCCCTTTGTTTCTTGTCCATGACTAAAGAAATCAAATTTAAATTCAAATAGATTAATGCCAATCAAGTCACTTCCAACTCTTTCCCTTCCTGGGGCAAGTGTGGGCTTAGTTTACTTTGAGTTTTACTTATACTCCACCTTCTTTAGGAGAAAGCCATGTACCCGAGGTACACAGATTCCCAGTGTCACACTTTGTGGACCACCAAAGAATTTGATTATTGGTTAATGCAGGAGACTGCCTGCAAAGCAGGAAATGTGGATTTGATCCCTGGGTTGGGAAGATTGCCTGGAGAAGGAAATGGTAACCCACTCCAAAATTCTTGCCTGGGAAATCCTGTGGACAGAGGAGCCTGGCAGACTATAGTCCTTGGGGTCATAGAGTCAGATGCGACTGAGTGACTAAACCATCCCCTCCACGTTTGTGACATATCCATTTGATTTGCAATTATAAGTGCCAAATTTGCCAGGCCAAAAAAAAAAAAAAAGGAATTTGGAGAGAAGTTAGAGGGTGCCCATAGAAATATTGAGATAGATTAAATCTGAAGGACTGCTTGGGAAATGGTTAAGTTTTCACCAGCACAGGAAGAGCAGAGAGAAACCCATCAATGAGGACAGCAGCTCTGCTGTCTGAGCGGGTCCATTTGCATTTTTGCTGGTAGGGTTGCTATGGCCTCTTTTACTGAAGTTGGTAATGCTCTGGTGGTTAGTTTCAATGATTTTCTTCATTGTGATTTGCAGATCAATCTCTTACGTGGTTGTTCCATTTAACCTGTATTCCCTGGGTTATTTCTTAAAGCAATTTATTGGACATTATCCTAAATTGAACTGCATTTACTATCCCCTGACTCAATTACTTAAGTGGTCCACATCCATTTGATTTTGGTCGTCTGCTCTGGCTGTTTGCTTTTCTTCTAATTTTACTATCAGTTGCTAAAGAGAATAGTTCTGCTGTCCTTTCCTTCCCACACCACTCTCTGTACAAGCAGTGTAATTTATAAAGGCAGCTGTTCTAATCTGAAAAAGTCCTACTTCTTTCATCAAGTATGGTTTATTTCAGCAATTCAATTCTACAAAGATTTAAGGAGTGCCTCCTTTGTGATGGGAGTCAGCTAAGAGCTATCTGCTTGCCCTCTGTCTCCTTTAGAGCAAGTTTGTTAGGCAAAGTTCTCTGATGTCTGAGCAGCCCATCTTTTCAGATGGTTTTCCAACCCCAGTTTCAACTCCTGGGTTCCTTTCCACATGTCTCTCACAATGCATGTCAATTGCCCATCTTGTTGGCTGGCTGTCGTTATTCGTGTGTTTGCAACCTCTAATTCATGACCTGGCCCCGTTTCTTCAGGTGTTCTTTAATCATAGACTTTAGCATAGTTTCTATTCTTTGTCTCATAACATTTGTATAATGTGCTTGGTCCTGGTTCATGTCTTGAATTTTTTTTTTTTTAAAGGTTAGTATCAATACAATTTGTCACTTCCCACCCTTAGAATTTCCTCTTTAAACTTCTGAACTCAAGGAAGATTCACCATCTTCCTTCATTTCTCCTAACCCTTATAAACCAGCACTGTGTTTTTATTGGCCTTCAAACTTGTTTAAGTAGAGCTAGTAGTGGGAATGGAAATGTCTCTTTCTGGGAAACCTGACTATTTATACTCCATGAGTAAAGACATCTTTAAACAGGGCTTCCTTCTGGTCTTTTCTAATTTCTCTCCTGGTGTGAAAGTGGCATCTTGTTAATCTTTTCCATTATTTGTTACTTTCCATGTCCGTCTTGGGAGGTCAATGGCGCTGTCACCAACTTGTTGCTTAAATCTCATTACAACCAATTCTCCACTAATCCACAGAGAGCTTGGTCACACATAAAGCTTGCCTTGCTTGCAGTGTCCTACCCTATGGAGTCTCAGGCAGTACAAACAGGATCTGACCTGTTCTCATGAGACAGAGCGAAATCTTGTCTAAAGCCACTTAGGAGCTCAATAGCTGAAAACCCAGAAATTCCAGATTTGGGAATATTTGCCCTGATCACTCAACCATGCCACAGTTCAAGCCTCGGGTTATATTTTGAATGACAGCGATTTGATTCAACCATGACATTGAACAGGAGATTGAATTACCAGAGTGCTGAGTTTACTGAAGGGAAAGACAAAACAAAGTAGGAGAAATGGTAGCGATAGAGAGGGGCAGAATTTGGTAGCAGAATGGAAGGAAATGGAATTAGTCTGTTATTTGCAAAAGCCTGAGACTGGACATTATGTTAAGGAGTCTATGAAGTGCTTTTTAAAAATTTATGTGCAATTCAGAGCCTTGGTGAAATGCTTACTTGTACTACAGCAAAAATAAGGTCCTATTTCTTAGCCAAAACAGGAAAAAAATTAAGGCATATTAAAAAAGAAACAAACCTTTATGTTCTAAAGTATGATCTTTGTCTTTGAAATGTTTTTTTTCTTTCTTTCTCTTTGGATTTATTCTGTGCCAAATGGAAGAGAAGGGTTTTATCCTCATCTTTTATCTCTGCCCGTCTTCTGGTGTTGTCTACTAGAGTCTATAATTGGTGTGAGGATACAGCTATTTGGCAAATAACTGGAGGAAATGTGATTTTTTTTTGTTTGCAGCTGTATTGTATTCCAAAAGGAAATGTGGTTCTGTTATAAGGTTGCTATGTAATTCTAAATGTCTGGGCTCTGATACAGCTGTACACTCATAAAAGGAGGAACCCAGGCTGAGTGTTTTGAATATTAGGTGCTAAATGTTCTTTTTACAAAATATGCTGTTTCTCTCCATTTGACATTCAAAACTTTGTGTAAAAAGCACTTCTTCAGTGAAGGATCACTTTCCTTTGTCTCAAGAATTAATGAGGAATATCTAATGTAAATACTTAGTCTGGTGTGAATCATTTCACTTTTGGATATTAGAAGCTTTTGAAATATTAATAGGTTTATTTGAAGGCTTTAAGTTTACTTTGTGTGCAAAATACAGCGTTTTACAGCTTCCCAATCCTCATGTCCGGTAACAGTAAATTTGACAATAGGGGATCAATTTTCTCTATTCACTCTGTCAACTAAACACATTTCCCCTTCCATCTATTTGTCTCAGTAGAATGAAACTGGCTACTTCTGGCATTTGGCATTCGTTATAGTAGCTGTATTTTTTCCAGATGACTTTAGTGTATATGTCAGCACTATATACATAGAGCTTTATTTTTTTTTTTAAATAAAGTGGAATTCAGTCTCACCCTTTTATACAGAGGAAAATAAAGCCATATGGAAAGATTTCATTTTTCAAATGTACTTTTAGCAGACAGACAATTTAAATTCAGCTTTTGTTGAAAGC
Organism: Oreotragus oreotragus; assembly: GCA_006410675.1. NCBI lineage: Eukaryota > Metazoa > Chordata > Mammalia > Artiodactyla > Bovidae > Oreotragus > Oreotragus oreotragus. Next base: position 92,063 of record SJYX01006806.1, on the reverse strand, counting down.
AGGTTGCATTTGTTTCATGTCGTTCTCACTGTTGACTCTGAGTATGAGGAGCGTGGCACTGACTTGGCTTTATATCANAAAGTGGAATTCAGTCTCACCCTTTTATACAGAGGAAAATAAAGCCATATGGAAAGATTTCATTTTTCAAATGTACTTTTAGCAGACAGACAATTTAAATTCAGCTTTTGTTGAAAGCAGGTTGCATTTGTTTCATGTCGTTCTCACTGTTGACTCTGAGTATGAGGAGCGTGGCACTGACTTGGCTTTATATCACGTACAGTGCATCTCTTGCCCTTGTGTTTGGACAGATGTGAAGGGTAAGGGGGACTTGAGCAGGTATTTTGGACAGCCAGGGCGAGTCATACATCCTTGGAAACTGATGCATTCAAGGTTTCAGCAGAAACTGTAAGGCCCCAAAGACCTTTATCGGTTCCACAGTGAGGTGCTGGGGGCGGGGGTGCAGGTGGGCCCTAAACCAAGCCATGGTATCTGCCCCCCTGCCGGGTGGACACTCACATGCCAGCTAAAACAGATTCTCCTTTCGCAAGATGGCTGGATTGCCTTCATCTGGAGACCTGACCACTTTGTAGAATTTGAAGAAAACTCTCATAGAATCACGCAATAAAGACATCAGCCAAGAAATGTCCTGGAAGACATCTGCCCTATATATGTGTGCTATAATCTATTTGGAAAACAAAAATCATATACAGTATAGCTCATAATCTGTATTTTGCTTGAGAAAGAGAATGGCTGTGACTAGAAATACATCTGGGTCCCTTTAAAATACCAAGCATGGCACTCATTAATAAATGTATCTGCTACTGCTAAGTCATTTCAGTCGTGTCCAACTCTGTGCGACCCCAGAGATGGCAGCCCACCAGACTCCTCTGTCCCTGGGATTCTCCAGGCAAGAACACTGGAGTGGGTTGCCATTTCCTTCTCCAATGCATGAAAGTGAAAAGTGAAAGTGAAGTCGCTCAGTCGTGTCCCACTCTTCACGACCCCATGGACTGCAGCCCACCAGGCTCCTCCATCCATGGGATTTTCTAGGCAAGAGTACTGGAGTGGGTCGCCATTAAACATTGGTTGTAATCAGCCATTGTTGGGTGACATCTCTTCTCGCCTCAAGAATGGGTTAGAGCAGGTTGGAGATTTTGAGAACATCTTGCCAGAGATGGAAGCTCTAAGGGAAAAAAGAAATTCCAGTGGGAAAGGTACAGCCCTGAAGAGAGCATTAGGAGAGATTTCCTTTACCAGTGGACTGTTCTTGACTATTTAATTAAGAAGAGACTAGAGGCTTGGACACTAAGGAAAAAGCTGGGTAAGCATATTCAAAGCTATGTGTTTCTTAACAAAATTATTGGCAGCAAGTGTAGATTAATATATAAGATTCAATAAAAATTTGAATTGAAAGCAGCTGTAAAGTTATTAAAAATCAAGTAAGAAGGGATAGTGTTTTCTTATTTTTAGCTGTTTCATTTTTTCTGGATTCTTTTTATTTTGGTTGTATCTAGTGGTTTATAAATGAGACTTTTGAGCTCTCTATTTTATTATGAATAACATTTAAATATTTTGATATGTCATTGTATGTCTTCCCTTGATATCTAATGTAGGGTATTTTAAATTTGAGGTTGCAAGTGATTAGTGAGTGGAAGAATCTAATTTAATGGTTTGTGACTTGTATTTTTCTTAATGTTTTACTGAAGTGTGATTTACATACAGAAAAGTACATATGAAATTTGATACAGCTCCACAAATTGAACACATCCTTGTGAATGGCATTGAGATCAAGATGCACCAGCTCCCTAGAAGCACCACAGTAACTCCTTCAGATCACAATCCCTCCAAGGGCAACCCACTGTTCTGACTTAGAACAGCACAGAGTTTAGTTTCGGTTGATTTTGAACTTTACGTAATTAGAGTCATAAAGTATTAACTCTTTTGCACCTAACATTTTGTATGGGAAATTCATTTGCATTTTTGCAAACAATCATAGCACTTTGTTCTATGACTATACCAACCTTTATTTATCCATTCTACTGTTGACGAGTCTTTAGATAACCTCTGATATTTGGCCTTATGAACTGTTCATATCACTTTTGTGAACAGTCTAAACAAATCCAGTGATGGGCACATGTACTCATTTCTCCTGAGTATTTACCTAAGAGTGAAATCATTGGGTTATTGGATATGGTATATTCCACTTTAGTGAACCCTATTGGAGAGTTTCCTGATGTGGTTGTCCCAACTCAGAAAAGAATATCATAGAATAAATAGAAAGAGAATGGAATGGGATGGAATGGAAAAGAAAATGAAAGCCTGCATCACATACTGTCATGGTAATTACTGTTTCTTCAAAATTTCATTTCTATTAATATTATATAGGTATTTATGTTTGTCCCTGGAGAAGGGAATGGCAACCCACTTCAGTATTCTTGCCTGGAGAATTCTATGGACAGAGGAGCCTGGGGGCCTGGTGGGCTACAGTTCATGGGTTACAAAGAGTCAGACACGACTGAGTGACTAACACACACTTTTATGTTTGTACTAGATCTAAATATGAAATATATTCCTTTTTTTCTGAGTTTCCATAAAGAAGTTCAAGAAGCGCTTGTCTATTCTCAAGGCTCAAGTCCAAATAATTACATTGACTGTATCGCTTTAATGAGCAACAGAAATTGCCCTGGTGTCAGTGAGTAATAGAAAAGTCTTTATCAAGGGTAGGGAAATGCTAAGTTCTTTTAGGATCTGAACCAACTCTTAATAATAATAATATTTGGAAATATGCTACGATAAGAGCTGCACAGATAAATGAAAACGGGAGGCTGAGTAATTATTTGTGATTTGGGAGCAGTCAAAAGAGCACCCTGGCTAATTTCACATTGTCATTTCTGGTCTTGGTTATTGAGAATGCTTGTGGAGCATCCCTTTTAAGGTTTCTCCTCACGCACAGCTACTCCAGCTTACCCAGCTCTCAACCAGGCAAATCAGCCACTCCCCAAGTTCAAGGCAAAGGGCTAATTCCATTATAAGAAGGAAAATATGTAGTTCACATACAAAACATATTTGCCTGCATTTCCTGATTGATAACCTAGCATGGTTAGGACTTATTAACAGACATCATAAGAGAGTGTAAGCAGCATAGTTGACAACATGAGATTGTATCCTGGTTCTACTGCTTACTACCTGTGTCTCTCTCCCTCCTGCCCTCCCTGCCCTGATTATGAGGGTGGCACCTATTGCATACTGTGGTTCTATCTTTTAGGCTCATGGTTCCATTAAGAGTAAAAATCTGATCATGTTATCCATTGCTTAATATCTTTCAGTGTTCCCATTGCCTCTAGGGAACATTGTGGCTTACAAGGTCCTCTGCCCTCTGACCACTCCTTACCTTCCTTACCTGTTGACAGACACTGCCCCTTACTTGCAACCATACTGAACTCCCTTTGGTTTTTTGGAAGTGCCAAACTCTATCTATCTTTGAAGACTTACCATGGAAGTTCCTTTTCCCTCTTTTTTGTTTAGCTAATTCCTGTTTTCTGAATGTTGACCTTTAAGCCAACTTTTTCGCTCTCCTCCTTCACTTTCATCAAGAGGCTTTTTAGCTCCTCCTCACTTTCTGCCATAAGGATGGTGTCATCAGCATATCTGAGGTTATTGATATTTCTCCCAGCAATCTTGATTCCAGCTTGTGTTTCTTCCAGTCCAGAGTTTCTCATGATGTACTCTGCATTATAAGTTAAATAAGCAGGGAGACAATATATAGCCTTGACGTACTCCTTTTCCTATTTGGAACCAGTCTGTTGTTCCATGTCCAGTTCTAACTGTTGCTTTCTGACCTGCATACAGATTTCTCGAGAGGCAGGTTAGGTGGTCTGGTATTCCCATCTCTTTCAGAATTCTCCACAGTTTATTGTGGTCCACTCAGTCAAAGGCTTTGGCATAGTCAATAAAGCAGAAATAGATGTTTTTCTGGAACTCTCTTGCTTTTTCCATGATCCAGCGGATGTTGGCAATTTGATCTCTGGTTCCTCTGCCTGTTCTAAAACCAGCTTGAACATCAGGGAGTTCACGGTTCACATATTGCTGAAGCCTGGCTTGGAGAATTTTGAGCATTACTTTACTAGCGTGTGAGATGAGTGCAATTGTGTGGTAGTTTGAGCATTCTTTGGCATTGACTTTCTTTGGAATTGGAATGAAAACTGACCTTTTCCAGTCCTGTGGCCACTGCTGAGTTTTCCAAATTTGCTGGCATATTGAGTGCAGCACTTTCACAGCATCATCTTCCAGGATTTGAAACAGCTCAACTGGAATTCCATCACCTCCACTAGCTTTGTTCGTAGCGATGCTTTCTAAGGCCCACTTGACTTCATATTTCAAGATGTCTGGCTCTAGATTAGTGATCACATCCTCATGATTATCTGGGTCGTGAAGATCTTTTCTGTACAGTTCTTCTGTGTATTCTTGCCACGTCTTCTTAATATCTTCTGCTTCTGTTAGGTCCATACCATTTCTTACTTTCAATATATTAAAAGAAAAGAGAAATGGAAAGAACAGAGGATACCTCACCAAATTGGGTTTTGACCAACATCCAGACTTAAACAGCACTGGGAAGTCCCAAGTCACAGCACATCTGGAGTCCCAGTTGAGAAAGGGTCCTAGGCAGTGTGTCCGCTCAGTGGGTAAGACTTCCCAAGCTGAAAAATTCTTAGAGATGGGAATACCAGACCACCTTACTTGCCTCCTGAGAAATCTGTATGCAGGTCAAGAAGCAACAGTTAGATCCAGACATGGAATAATGGACTGGTTCCAAATTGGGAAAGGAGTACATCAAAGCGGTATATTGTCACTCTACTTATTTAACTTATTTTTCTTTAGAGGAAAAAATACATTACTCACTCTCTGGCATATTCGTTTATTGTCTTCCTTTTTCATTAGAATATCAGCTTCTTGATGGCAGTGCTTTATGATTGATATGTTCACTGCTGCATCCCCAAGCTCGCACACAGTAGATATTCAATAAATGTTTTTTTTGAATGAGTGAACAAAGCAGGAGGGTATAAGGAGTAGTGGTTCCCATGGGACCTGAAGAAGCTATGTCCACCCCAAGTCATTCACATTTGCACTCACACATGCATGCTTGCAGACATGCCCCATATTGTATCTGCAATTCAAAAAGTTTGGGCTGCCAGTTTCCATCTTGTGAAGATTAAAAAAATTGACTGAAGTATAGGATAGATTCTATTTTACACTTTACTATGTATGTTTTAAGAGTCTTCATAGTGTCAGCACCTCTGTAGCCAAAGGCCATGGGGCACAGACTTGTCCTGAGTCAAGCAAGTTGGTAGTGAGGAGAATGCCCAGCATGGGGGGCTGTGAGTTCTCTCAGTAAAAGAAAAGATGTATCATAGAATTTGGGCTTGTGTTAGGTGGTTTGGGAACAGTTTAAGGAAATGATGTTTTACTCTAGATTCAATATTATCCAGAAGTGGGGGGGGGTGTAAGTGTATAATTGGATATACTGGAAGAAACACAAGCTGGAATCAAGATTGCTGGGAGAAATATCAATAACCTCAGATGTGCAGATGACACCACCCTTATGGCAGAAAGTGAAGAGGAACTAAAAAGCCTCTTGATGAAAGTGAAAGAGGAGAGTGAAAAAGTTGGCTTAAAGCTCAACATTCAGAAAACGAAGATCATGGCATCTGGTCCCATCACTTCATGGGAAATAGATGGGGAAACAGTGGAAACAGTGTCAGACTTTATTTTGGGGGGCTCCAAAATCACTGCAGATGGTGACTGCAGCCATGAAATTAAAAGACGCTTACTCCTTGGAAGGAAAGTTATGACCAACCTAGATAGTTGGAGAGTGTGACTGGAGCCCAGGGGCCTAGTTGTGTGATATAGCTGGAGAGTGTGACTGGAGCCCAGGGGCCTAGTTGTGTGATGTAGCTGGAGAGTGTGACTGGAGCCCAGGGGCCCAGCTGTGTATGTAGCTGGAGAGTGTGACTGGAGCCCAGGGGCCCAGTTGTGTATGTAGCTGGAGAGTGTGATAGGAGCACACATGTCACAGTACACAGGGGCCCAAGCATGCAGAGAGGGTGGAAGATCTTTCTCAGATGAATGTATTCTGTATCCTACAGAGTGGCAAGCTGTTGAGGAGTTATAATCACTCCATGGGAAATAGACGGGGAAACAGTGAAAACAGTGTCAGACTTTACTTTTTGTGGCTCCAAAATCACTGCAGATGGTGATTGCAGCCATGAAATTAAAAAATGCTTACTCCTTGGAAGGAAAGTTATGACCAACCTAGATATCATATTCAAAAGCAGAGACATTACTTTGCCAACAAAGGTCAGTCTAGTCAAGGCTATGGTTTTTCCAGTGGTCATGTATGGATGTGAAAGTTGGACTGTGAAGAAAGCTGAGCGCCGAAGAATTGATGCTTTTGAACTGTGGTGTTGGAGAAGACTCTTAAGAGTCCTTTGGACTGCAAGAAGATCCAACCAGTCCATCCTAAAGGAGATCAGTCCTGGGTGTTCATTGGAAGGACTGATGCTAAAGCTGAAACTCCAATACTTTGGCCACCTCATGCGAAGAGTTGACTCATTGGAAAAGACTCTGATGCTGGGAGGGATTGGGGGCAGGAGGAGAAGGGGATGACAGAGGATGAGATGGCTGGATAGCATCACCACCTCGATGGACAAGAGTTTGGGTGAACTCCGGGAGCTGGTGATAGACAGGGAGGCCTGGCATGCTGCGATTCATGGGGTTCAGTCAGACTGAGTGACTGAACTGAACTGAATCTGGGAAATGTCATGATAAAATTTAGACTTTAGAGATACTCTTAGGCAGATAAGTAGTGGAAGATGTGAAAGTCAAAGATCAATTAGGAGTCCACTATAGTACCGCATTAAGCTTCCCAGGTTGCTCAGCTGTAAAGAATCAGTCTGCAGTGCAGGAGACGTGGATTTGATCCCCGGGTAGAAAAGATCCCCTGAGGAGGAAATGGCAATCCACTCCAGTAATTTTGCCCAGAAAAATCCCATGAACAGAGGATCCTGGCAGCCTATAGTCACAAGAGGGGGGGGTCACAAGAGTCAGACACAACTGAGTGACTAAACAATAACAAATAGTACTGCATAGGGGAGTTAATATGATTTGAAGAAAAAAAGTGGCTGTGAGTAAGCACAGATAGGACAGATCAGAGATAGATAAGGAAATGCCGTCTTCAGGACTTACTAATTGATTAAATACATGGGGAGAGAGAGACCTTTGGGATTTTGAAAGTGGAGATTTCTCCAAAGGGAATATAGGGAAAGGAGCATGTTCATTGTAAAAATATGGAGAGGGGTTGTACCTAATAGATTCTTTGTTTTGTGTACCCTTGAGTTTAAGCTAGATGCCAAGTAGTCAGCTGCATATTTAAGTCTGGCATTCAGTGGTCTATTCCAGATGAAGATACAGTTAAGAGGATATATTGAGTGTTTATGATGTCAAACATTATTAATAGTGTATTAATTCATTTATTCCTCATCCAAATCATATAACACAGATAGTATTATTATCATCTTCATTTTACAAGTGAGGGAACATAGGTACACACTGTGGCTCAGCCCTCAGCTAGTAAGGAGGCAGCAGCAGGATTCAAGTCCAGGCAGCCTGGTTCCAGAACCCAGACCCTTAACTACCGCGCTGCACTGCTTTTCCAGCATCTGAATCCCTCTTTCATGGAAAGAAGCTTCCTGGGAATTTAAAATTTAATGGCAATGTCCAATAATCTATCATTTCAACCAGGTCATTCAAAATGATTTTCTTTTTCATGGTAATCATTTATCTTAATGTGATATTTAACCTTAAATTTCTCTTTTAAAATTCTGTATTCCTATTTTTAAAAATCAGTTTCATAGACACACTGATTAACCTGTAGCATATTTGATTCATTCCACTTTCTTCTCTCCCACATTCAATGAATCCTGAGCCCAATCAATCCTTTCTCATCTGGCTTCTAACTATGCATTCTGTAACAGTTACCTAAATTCATAACCTCATGATTTCTTTCCTGGACTATTCTGATAGCCTCTAAATTGTCTTTTTACCTTCAGTGTTTCCTTGCTACAAATTTATCACATATGCTATAGCCTGTAGTAGAACTCAAAAGCCTTTCGTTCCATGAAGTTACTTATGATGTTATGCATAGATCATAAAGGCCTTAAAGACAAGGACTATTTTTTATTTCCTTATCCCCAATGCCCATCACAATTATTCAGACATAGTAAATTCTTGATAAGATTTTATTGAATAGGTGGGTACATGGATGTGATCTCTTTCTGTTTTCTACACTGGTAATATTTTCTAGTATTATATATCACATATAAAAAATTCTATGAGAAAAGATTATGTCACTTATCATTAAATTAACTAAAAATTATGTAGCATAATGTGCTTCCTATACCAGAGTTCAATACGTAATTGCTAACTGGATGGATTATTAAATCAATTAAACAACTATAGATAATAATAGAATGCTAGTAAGAAGAAAATGCCAATTCTCATCAACTAGTAAATAATGTGTATCTAAAATTTAATAAAAATTATATATGGGTACTATAGAAAAAGATCTATAAAATATATTTGTTTGCATTTATTATACAATTCTGAAGCATCTGAGTTACTATTTCTTTCCTATCTTATAGTCAAATTCACATTTCTAAATTATGTCTCAAAAGATGCCTTCAGCAGGCAGACCATATCTGTTTAGAAGTAGAAAAATAAAGATAATAAAAAATTCTAAATTTTTTTTTTTGCCACATCGCACAGCTTGCAGGAGCTTAGGTTCCTGACCAGGGATCAAAACAAGGCCCATGGCAGTTAAGGTACTTAGTCCTAATGCTGGACCACTAGGGAATTCTCTGAAATTTAATTTTTATATGCTTCTAATCCAATGCTCCAGTCAGAACTGATGTTCAATAGTAATTTTTTTTTGACAAAGCATGTTGAAATAAACATTTAATTTGTTGGAAAATATTTTAGTTATAATTTATCTGAATGATATCAGTATTTAAAGTTGTTATAGCTAAGATGTAGAAATGTCTGTTAAGAAATAATACAATCTAGTATATAGGTAACTGGCTGAGTGTTACTTCTTGAATTAATGTCAACATAAAGGCCAGAGTGCTATTTTCCTCGGTATTATTTGAGTTTACATTTTAGTTAGTGGCGACTCTTGAGAGTTCCTTGGACTGCAAGGAGATCCAACCAGTCCATTCTGAAGGAGATCAGCCCTGGGATTTCTTTGGAGGGAATGATGCTGAAGCTGAAACTCCAGTACTTTGGCCACCTCATGGGAAGAGTTGACTCATTGGAAAAGACTCTGATGCTGGGAGGGAATGGGGGCAGGAGGAGAAGGGGGCGACAGAGGATGAGATGGCTGGATGGCATCACAGACTCGATGGACGTGAGTCTGAGTGAACTCCGGGAGTTGGTGATGGACAGGGAGGCCTGGCATGCTGCGATTCATGGGATCACAAAGAGTTGGACATGACTGAGTGACCGAACTGAACTGAACTGAGTATGTGAAAAAGTGGAAGATATTAACTGAATATGACATGCAGACAATGGGCCTATGAGGATGTTGGGGAAGAAAGATTCTCTGCTGCCCTCTTAGAGTCTCAGACTGACATAAAACTAATTAATAGGAAAAAAGCATGCACAATTAAAAAAAATTACATAAAACATGGGAACCTTCACAGGAGACTGGAGACACAAAAGAATGACCATGGCAAAGCATTTCTGACTTTCAGGTAAAGATGATCCTGTATTCTTATTTTAAATTAGATTACATGCTGTAAGTTCCTTTAAGGAGAAAGAAAAGAAAGATGAAATGTACAAATGGTTCATTCAGTGACCACATTCAGCATCTCAAGAAATATTAAAGGATTTGGATGAAAAGGCAAATGTAATGATGAAATCTAATAAGAATTAATATTTGTTGTATTAATTAAAAATATCTGCTTTTGAGGAGCCATAATTCAGAGTAGCACATGTAAAAGGAAATTAAGGTAAAGTTTTTATAGGCTCAATGAGTCTTTTGTTGTTGCTGGAGTATAGTTGATTTACATTGCTGTGTTAGTTTCAGTTGTACAGCAAGTTGAATCAGTTATACATTTTGTTGTTGTTCTCTAGTCATGGGGCTTCCCTGGTAGCTCAGCGATAAAGAATCTGCCTGCAATGCAGGAGATCCCGATTCGATTCCTGGGTCAGGAAAATCCCCTGGAGAAGGGATAAGCTACCTCTCCAGTATTCTTGGGTTTCCCTGGTGGCTCAGATGGTGAAGAGTCCGCCTGCAATGCTGGAGAACTGGATTCGATCCCTGGGTTGGGCAGATCCCCTGGAGGCGGGCATGGCAACCCACGGCCATATTCTTGCCTAGAGAATCCCCATAGACAGAGGAGCCTGGCAGGCGACAGTCCATGGGGTCCCTAAGAGTCGGACAAGACTGAGTTTAGTCATGAAGTTATGTCTGACTCTTCTGTGACCCCATGGACTATAGCCCAGCAGGCTCCTGTGTCCATGGGATGTCCTAGTAAGAGGACTGCAGTTGTTTGCCATTCCCTTTTTCAGGGGATCTTCCAGACTCAAGGATCGAACTGTGTCTCTTCCATTGGCAGGTGCATTCTTTACCACTGAGCCACCAGAAAAGCCCATATATATATATATACCTATCCACTCTTTTTTAGATTATTTTCCCTATAGGCCATTACAGAGTATTGAGTAGAGTTCCCTATGCTATACACTAGGTCGTAATAGTGTGTATATGTTAATCCAATCTTCTAATTTATCTCCTGTGCCCTTAACTCTTGGTAACCGTAGGTTTGTTTTCTACATCTTTAACTTTATTTTTGTTTTGCAGATCATTTGGACCCTTTTTTAGATTATACATATAAGCAATATCATATAATATTGTTAAGTTAACCTTTTTATATGACTTCTAAAAATGTTATTGCCATATTGAACTGCTTCATAGAGGGATGAAGTTCCAGTCCAACTAATGATAATGCTATTGTACTTTGCACAAACAAAATAATCACAACAATATTGAAAAAAATCATTAAGAGAATTATGCCCACTTGTAGTCACTAAAATTATGGTAAATTAAAGAAAATGTTAAAAGGATAGTTGTGGTGACTGAAAATCATGTTTTGCTGAGAGATTGATGACATTAGGGATAAGTGGCCTGTAGATTAAAAAACTCAAAGACAGAAAATATTTTTATTTTTAAAATTTGAAATGGGGACTAGCCTTGATCTTTCTGACTCCACATGGCAAGGTGAATTAGAGCTGTAACCATGGGCTTTTTATCTAGATAAGCACAGAAATGTTTTTTGAAAATGTGTTTTCATGCATCTAACAAACTACATTGTGCAAACATTAGCATGAGTTCCTGGTATAAGTGCCAAACTAAGTAAAACATGCATGTTGTCTTCAAGGGGTTCATAGTCAAGAGAAGAACTAGTCTTGTGTTTGTCAAAATATGGTATGAGCTGATTCTGGAAGTAATAAAGTGACTATTAAGAAAATATTCAAATATATAAACATGTCTAGGTAAAATTCTAAGATGGCCCTCAGAATCTCCAGTTGCTAATTTTAAGATATTAGTTTAACTGTACATCAATTATTTAATCAAGCACTGATTCAAGCTGTTGTGAAGGTGTTTTGCAGATGTAATTGAGTTCCTATCAGTTGACTTTTTGAAAGGAAATAAGGAAATCTATCTTGGTTACACATGACCTAATCAGGTGAGCTCTTAAAAGGAACTGGGCTCTCCCAGAGGGGAGAGATTCAAAGTAGTAGAAGGATTTGACATACCATCACTGGCATGAAGTTTGACAAGGTAAAATGTCAAGGAATGCAGGTGGCATCTAGGAAATAAAAGCAGCTTCTGCTAGCACGAAGCAAGGAAATTAGGGACCCAGTCCTCCAACTGCAAAGAACTGAATTTTACCAGCAAGAAGAATGAATTTAGAAGCAAATTTTTCCCAAAAGCCTCCAACTCGGGATTCAGATTAGCTGAATTCTTGTGATTTCTTGAGATGAGAACCCTTTTGCCATGTCAGACTTCTTCCCTACAGAACAGTGAGTGAGGCTGTGGAGAAAAGGGAACACTTGTGCACTGCTAGTGGGAATGTAAACTGATACACCACTATGGAATACAATACAAAGAATCCTCAAAAAAATTGAATTTAGAACTACTATATGATCCAGGAATCCACTTCTGTGTGTATATCTGAAGGAAATGAAATCTCTGTCTCAAAGAGATATCTGTACCCTCATGTTTCAGCATTATTTATAATAGCCAAGACATGTCCATTTATGAATATTATGGAATATTATTCAGCCTTAAAAAGAAGGAACTCCTCCAGTTCAACAAGATGAATGGACCTTATGCTAAGTGAAATAAGTCAGAGAATATTGTATGATCTCACATATGTGGAAACTAATAAAACTAAACTTGTAGAAATAGAGTAGATTGATGGTTGCCAGGAGCGGGGACTGTGGGTGGGCAGAAAAATGGGTGAAAGTGGTCAAAGGGTATCAGTTATAAGGAAGTTCCAGGGATTTAAAGGGCAGTAGCATATTAAAAAGCAGAGACATTACTTTGGCAACAAAGGTCCATCTGGTCAAGGCTATGGTTTTTCCAGTGGTCACGTATGGATGTGAGAGTTGGACTGTGAAGAAGGTTGAGCACCAAAGAATTGATGCTTTTGAACTATGGTGCTGGAGAAGACTCTTGAGAGTCCCTTCCAACCAGTTCATCCTAAAGGAGACCAATCCTGGTTGTGAGAGGGTAACAGGAAGGAAGGCCAGGAGTCTCCATACAGAGGAAATAGCCTGCAAACTCAGACATTCTTATCTCTCTTAATCGGCAGGAGGAAACAAACTAGCGATATTTTTTTCCTTCTCTATACAAATTTAAAAGGAGGTTTCTCTTAAAATACTATGTTGCCATAATGACACCTGGTCTCACCTGAAGTTAACTATTCTCAAACCTTGAGTTAATCAATGCATTTTTTATGGAAATGTTTCTCTTAAGCTATGCTAATATACTATGCATTTACCCCAAACTCTGCTTCAAGCCGATCCTGCCTAATGGCTCAGAACCTATTTGACAAACCAGATATTGTTGCCCTAATCTATGTAAACGAAACTATTTGTATGGTAATCTGTCCTTCTACAAGATTCAAGTTAATCATTTTATGGCCCAGGGTGAACCATTTTGTGCCAAGATTATCCCAAAATGCATTTTATGGGTGAGGGGCCTNTGGGGGGGTGAGGGGGGTTCTCTTTCTGCCTCCTTCTGATGCCTATGTCAGCAGCTTTCTCTATCTCCTTTATACTTTAATAAAACTTTATTACACAAAGCTCTGAGCTATCAAGCCTCGTCTCTGGCCCTGGATTGAATTCTTCTCCTCTGGAGGCCAAGAATCCCGGCCGTCTTCTTTTGTTCAACAACAACCTTTCAGTTGTTCATTGGAAGGACTGATGCTGAGGCTGAAACTCCAATACTTTGGCCACCTCATGCGAAGAGTTGACTCACTGGAAAGGACCCTGATGCTGGGAGGGATTAGGGGCGGGAGAAGAAGGGGATGACAGAGGATGAGATGGCTGCATGGCATCATCGACTCGATGCACATGAGTTTGGGTGAACTCCGGGAGTTGGTGACGGACAGGGAGGACTGGCGTGCTGCGATTCATGGGATTTCAGAGTCAGACAAGACTGAGCGACTGAACTGAACTGAGCTGAACTGACAATAACCATAGTTAACAATACTATGTTTTATATTTTGAAATTGCTGAAAGAGTAGATTTTAAAAGTTCTCAACATAGGCACAAACACACAAATTGTAACAATGTAAGGTGATGGATATGTTAACTAATGTGGTAATCCCTTTCCAGTATATATATGAAATCACCATGTTATATACCTTAAACTTACACAGTATTATATGTCAAGTATATCTCAATAAAGCTAGGAAAAATGTCCTGCAAAATTTAAGAAAACCTTAATATAGTTTGTTGATGAGCAAATTATCAGGCATCTCCAGACATCCATTGAGCAGCTGCCAGGTCAGGCTTCAAGGGTAAAGATACGCTTCTTTCCTTTGTCTCCAGTTGTCAAGTAGAAGTCAGAGTCACATAACAGAAGAAATGGGTTCAATTTGTTACAGAGGAACAGAGGGTCTATCGGAGAGGCACATAAAAAAACTGTAAACAACTCATAATGCCTAGAAGCACTTAAATACCAGATCCACCTAAGGCAGCCACAAGAAAGAATAATACATATGTTAATGAAATAACTCGCTGGTAACTTTTCAGATTAAACTTCTCTATGACTATAAAGAGAGTAATTCTGAAATAGACACTGTCTTATGGCACTTTCATAGGACAAAATGAAAAAAAAAAAGTCTCTATAAAACTCTAATTCCATAGAAAATTTGCCCTTGAATGTCATTTCTATCTTTTTTTCATACATTTATAAAACATGGCATGATTGCCTGGAAATGAATATGTTATAAAATTCTTCCTATTTCAAAGATATAATTTACCTTCATATGTGACTTTTTGTCCATTCATTTAAATTTTTTTTTGTTTAAATTTAAAACTACTAAAAATACTGATGCTGGCTCTTTCAAAAAGGGAGATGTCAGAAAGAATCCAGAAGAATTTTTTAAGCCCACTGTTCCTGATATTCTTGACTGATGGGTAATTGAATTGCAAACCCTTTAGCCATGCTGCTGTCATTCTAGTGAATTCAGTCTGAATTGGGATCATAGAAGTGCCTATATCAGATATACTTTCAATTACCTCAGTCCAAATATATGTAATTATTTTCTATTCTCTGGAACATTTTTTCTTAGAAGGAAGTAATGCCCAAATGCCTGACTAAAAGAAAATCCAAGCAAAGGGGAAGAAAAAAGCACCTTGTTTCCCTGTCCCAATTATCTAAGTTGTAGAAGAAAATATAACTTTTAAATTTCAAATGATGTAAAAATAATTCTGAGAGGAGAAACATCAGCTATGAAGTGAAGTGAAGTCACTCGGTCTTTAATAAGGGCTTTTAGTAATAAAAACAGAAAAGACTGTTTATTTCTTGTTACTTTAAAAGTGTGTATGTGTCTATATAAATGTGTGAATATGTATATGAATACACATATACATATATGCACATACATGTATGAGAGAATTTTTTCATTAGTATGTTGGGTTGCAAACCAGTGCGCCTGGAAACTATTTTATCAATTTCTATATTGATTCAACCTTTTAGGGCATGTTACAGTCTATTAATGTGGAACCCATTGTCAGGACTGCATTTTGTGTAGTATTCCACAATGTGAATTCTTTTTCTATATGTTGAACATAAGGAGTGACTCACCAACTCTGCTTGTATGGTAGCATTAGGCAACTGTCTCTTTCACAAACACACTCTACTCATAGCAAGCATTCAGCATTCTTTTTCTCAGTTGTGTGCTTATCCAAAGATGAATTTCCATTCAGCTTGAAATATTTTGCTGTTTCTCACTTTGCTCGTTAGCACTTAGAGATTGGCAAGTTAGCCTCCAGACAGGGCACCATCTTCTACATGTCGATTTGGGAGTAAGCGCCCGATAAAGCATAGCCAAAAGGAAATATATAAATCTGTTTTGAAATGCGATAAATTCATAAGCCATGCTGCTTACCAAGGCCTGTGGGAGGATATACATCATAAAACACCACAGTAAAACTATAAATATTTCAAGCAGTTAGTAACGGCTGAGAGCCCACAGCTGAAGGCCTGGTTAAAGATGGCCAGTGCTCGATGCCCTAGTCAGAGTCGGTGCAAGGTCTTCGGAGGAGCAGTTGGTCTGTTCTTCCAGGTAAATGCCAAAGGCACAGTCCTGGCTGGCATCCAGCACTACTTTATTTCAGGTTGCAGAGGCACTGGATATCATCTCAGGTTCCCTCCCCATTCTGTCTGTTCTCTCCTTCCCTTCTGTCATCCACTCTGAGGGTCCTGTTTCTCACCAGCTTGGATATAAGGAAGCAATGACCTGTACAAGTGTGGTAAGTAGGCTGTGGTTGGCACACAGCAGGGTTGGCCTCAACACTTTCTTGGGTTAAATTGTCTCCTGCCTCAACTTTCAATCCAGAGCAACCACATTCAACTCCTTACTTTATTCTTGCATGACATTGTGTTTAGTTTCACAAATATTTGCTCTTTGCTTTTCTTCCTGCTGCCATATTTGGATATAGTCTGATTCTTAAGGTGAATACTAAAGTCATTTTAGTCTGTCTTCTTTCCTAACATAAACATTTTAGGTTTTGATTTCTTTCTATGAATGTGTGTATACACACACACACACATATATAAACGTATCAAGCCTTTCACCGTGATTGGAAAGATCAAAGCTTACTTAGTTCATGGTCAATAGTGTAAATTTTGGCCATTTTCCAATTACTGATTGGGAAGGTATACACTTTTGTAAGTTGTTCCAGTATTATTCTATTATCATTTAGTCTATTTATATTCTTTCAGTGGGGATTCTAGAAATTTTGATATACATTTAAATAAAATCTAAAAGACCATTCCCTAATCCAAGATAATGGATTATATTTCCTTGTAAAAGTTTATAGTTTTAACTATTACATCTAGGCCTTTAGTCCATTTTGAGTTAATTTTTATATGCAGTATGCATTAGGACTCCATATTCATTCTTTAGTATGTAGATATCCACTTGTCCTAATACTATTTGTTGAAAAGACTATTCATTCCCCATTGAATGGTCTTGGTATTCTTGTGGGAAATAAATTGAACATAAATGTATGACTTTTCTGGACTCTCTGCACTCTCAATTCTAATGCTTATGCCATTGTTCTATATGTCAGTTATAGTGTTAACACCACCTCTTTTGGTTACTGTAGCTTTGTGCTAAGTTTTATAATTGAGAATGTAAATTCTCCAACTTTGGGTCTTCAAGATTGTTTTGGCCATTCTGTGTCAGAGGAGACATATGCTTAAAAATTTTTTTTTCTGTTTTTCTGGAACTGAAACCAAGATTGGAAAATATTGCCTTCAACTTTCTGCAGGTTGTATTTTGGCCTGGCTAATCCATGCGAAAGTACACTTTTGTGCAATATCTCTAAACCTGATTGGGCCCCAAATGTTTTGCCTCTTGCCTGGTATGTGCATACATGCCAAGTTGCTTCAGTCGTGTCCAACTCTTTACAACCCTATGGACTGTAACCTGCCAGGCTGCTCTGTCTATGGCATTCTCCAGGCAAGAATACTGGAGTGGGTCGCCATGCCCTCCTCCAGGGAATCTTCCCAAACTAGGTGTCAAACCCACAGCTCCTGCATTGCATGTGGATTCTTTACCACTGAGCCACTTGGGAAGCCCCTTCTCTGGTACATTGCCTTTTAAAACCTAGTAGCTACATTTGTAAAAAAATCAAATAGCACACATCATATTTAATGGTGAAAGAAAATATGATTCCATCCTGCATTCATTTCCTAAGGCTGCTGTAACATATTACTATAAACTTGGTGGCTTACAACAACAGAAATTTATTCTGTCATAGTTCTGAAAGTCAGCGCCTACAGTCAGTGTGTCAGCAAGGCATTACTCCTTCTAAAGGTTCTAGGAAGAAACCTTTCTTACCTTTTTCAGCTGCTGGTAGCCCTGGACATTCCATGGATTATGGCCTTATAACTTCTGTCTCTGCCTCCATTTTCACATACTTGCTTCCTGTGCATGTCTATGATTTTATGTTTCCTATAAAGATACTATCACTGGATTTAGGGCCCACCTTAATAAACTCTATCTCATCTCAAGTCTTACTTGTTACATATGCAAAGATCCTGTTTCTAAATATTGTCATAATCTAAGGTCCCAGATAGGTATGGATTTGAGAGGAATACTATTTAACCCACTACACATCCTAAAATCAAGAGCAAGGCAAGATAAATGTTCAGCCTTATACTGGCTAGCTAGTGCAATAAGACAAAGAATAAGAGGCAAATAAAAATCAAAAATAGAATTACTTTTACTTTGCTTTTATTATGAACTGATTGTGTATGTGAAAAACAAGGAATTTATAAAAATCTCATAGAACAAATAAGTGTTTAGGAACTTTACTCAATACAAATCAGTGTTTTCAAAAATGTATTTCTGTAGTACAGCAATGAACAATTGAAAATTGAAAGTACAATGAATGTTTACAATATTATAATAAAAAGACAAAAATTAACATTAAATTTATAAAGAAGCAGATAGGCCCATATGCTGAAAATTTTAATTCTTATATTTAGGGCTAAACATTTTGCAAAATAGCATTCAGAGTTTGGTTCAGTTCAGTGCAGTTCAGTCACTCAGTCGTGTCCGACTCTTTGCGACCCTATGAATCGCAGCAAGCCAGGCCTCCCTGTTCATCACCATCTCTCGGAGTTCACTCAGACTTATGTCCATCGAGTCCGTGATGCCATCCAGCCATCTCATCCTCGGTCGTCCCCTTCTCCTCCTACCCCCAGTCCCTCCCAGCATCAGAGTCTTTTCCAATGAGTCAAC
>SJYX01006806.1:47099-57817 GCA_006410675.1 Oreotragus oreotragus | reverse complement strand
AGGCAGACTCCTGAGGATTGATCTTATCTTAATTAAAATGCAGAGTACCCATTACCTCTGCAGGATACCAGTCATTGCAAGTTTATGAAGCACAGTTAAGTCAGGGATTGCTGCTTCCTGTCACTAGGCCAATCTAAAGATGTAGATGCTGTCATCCTCCTATGATTCTGAGGTGGTGTTGAAATGCAGAGGTCTGTCAGTTCCACTAGGCCCCTTCTCCCTGTAGAATGCATGGAGTCAGAATTATTTTCAGTGGTCTTGGGAGAGAAAAAGGTTGGAAATCTAGTATATTCATCATGTACTAGGCAGATAAATACTTAATCAATGTCAACAATAATGATAAGTATCATTATAGCTAACAGATGATCACAACCCTTGTCTATTTGTCTGAAAAATTTTACAAGTGATAGTAAATTCTTTTAAATGCATTGAATGGTAAATTTGGCAATGCAGGATTGCCTAGTTTACCTTCTCAATAGATACGTCATTTGATAGTTTTGTTGTCCTTATGTGATAGTAATATAGGGGATACGATGCTTTTCTGTAGGTCCATATCCTGACCCTTAATTAAGGTATTATTCCATTTGTTTTTGTCTGTCATTTTAAGTGTCTGATTCCTGATAATGACCTTTATAGTGTGTATGATATAATGATTAAAAACTAAGAATCTTGTGGAAATCTCTCTGTGAAAAAAATCTCTCCTTTTTAAGAAAAACATAATATTCCTTTATAACAAGGTCATCGAAATGTATCAAGAAAGGAGTTCATTTCATTTCAGTTGCTCAGTCGTGTCCAACTCTTTGCGACCCCATGAATTGCAGAACGCTAGTCCTCCCTGTCCATCACCAACTCCCGGAGTTCACTTAGACTCACATCCGTTGAGTCCGTGATGCCATCCGGCCATCTTATCCTTGGTCGTCCCCTTCTCCTCCTGCCCCCAATCCCTCCCAGCATCAGAGTCTTTTCCAATGAGTCAACTCTTCGCATGAGGTGGCCAAAGTACTGGAGTTTCAGCTTTAGCATCATTCCTTCCAAAGAAATCCCAGGGCTGATCTCCTTCAGAATGGACTGGTTGGATCTCCTTGCAGTCCAAGGGACTCTCAAGAGTCTTCTCCAACACCACAGTTCAAGAGCATCAACTCTTCGGCACTCAGCCTTCTTCACAGTCCAACTCTCACATCCATACATGACCACAGGAAAGACCATAGCCTTGACTAGACAGACCTTAGTAGCCAATATTTTATAATTTAAATTCTGATAAGTTAAAAATGAGGAAAATATAAAATAAAGTCTGTGGAGTAAGTTTTGAAAAATTCATGTTTTAAAGCAGGTCTTTGAATTAATCATTGCTCTTGTTCTCATTAATCTTTTTTTTCCTTTTTCTTTGAAATAATACACCCTGCTTTTACTCATACATTTTGAAAACAATGAAATGATGTTCCATCAAGTTGATCTATTTGTCCAAAATGTGTTTAAGGTACTTTAAAGTCTTTGTTATGTATCAATCTTTTGAATACATTTTTTGCCTAAGAGATTAGAAGAATATATATTCTTTGCTACTTTTCCTTGTCAAGGGATGTTTATGATTTGATGAAAAAAGAAGAAAAAAAGCTGAAATTTAAATAGAATTTAAAATTATTATTCTATTTATTTAAAATAGAATATAAGGAAGGGAAATAAAGACGCAAGACAAGGAAGGAAGGAAGAATTGGGAAGGAGGGATGAAATTTGAATTGAAATTGAGCACTAAACTAGTAATCAGAAAGGGAAGAATCGTTTTAAAACTATTTTTCTGATTGAATAGCTGCGGAAGATAGACTATCTGAAAATGAGTCATTCATTAATTTTTTCTTAGGTGTGATGTTTTCAGTATATTACTTTTGTTAAGAAGAAAAAAATCAAATGTTTGTTCAAACTTACGTTATAAACTTGCACATGCACATAATAGATAATAAGGTCCTCATAATTTATAGATAGTGAGATGATGAGTAGTAAGACTTATCTGAATGCTTATTTGCATGCAAAGATCATCTTCAATAAAATTAAAGAAAAATATCATGACAATGAATTACAAGTAGAGATAAGGAAAGTTTTATTGTTTAACATTAAAAAAAATCAGTTCTTAAAAAGGTGTAATTAATTTAGGCAAATGGAAGTATGGTCAATATAGTCATCCTTTGGTATTCATGGGGTTTTGATTCCAAATGCCCCCCAGATTCCAAAATTTGCAGATGTCCAAGTCTCTTATTTCTGTCTACTTTATCAGTGGTTCCCAACCATTTTGGCACCAAGGATCCTTTTCATGGAAGACAATTTTTCCACGCACCCAGAAGAGGGGATGGTTTGGAGATGATTCAAGTGCATTTATTTATTGTACACTTTATTCCTATTATCATTACATCAGCTCCACCTCAGATCAGTGGGCACTAGATCCTGGAGGATAGGAACCCCTGCTCTAAATCAATTCTAAATTACTTATAATATTTGTAAATACAGTGTAAATACTTTATGAACAGTTGCCAATGTGTCCTAAGTTCTTTTGCTTTTTGGAACTTTGTGAAAATTTTCTTTTGAAATATTTTGATCCATGGTTGGTTGAATACACAAATGCAGAACTTGGGGATAAAAAGGGCCAGCTGTATATAAAAATTCTCACAAATTAAAAAGAATCAGCTACTTAATGGAAAAATGAGCACAACAGGTAAACCGGAGAAAGCTGAACGCAAATGATTAATTAAAATCACAAGTAGGCAACAGTGCTATTGCCATGTCACTTTTAAGGTAAGCAAAGATTAGGAAGGTCGTTGCATTCACAGTTGGAGAATGTAGGAAAATGGTTCCTCTCATGCACAACCAGGGAAACTGCACGTCAGCTTAAATTTCTTTGGAAAGAATTATATCAGTGTTTAAATTAAAATTTAAACTATTATACTCTGTAACCCAGCAACACCAGTTTTGGGACTGTAACTCCAAATGGTTGACGACAGGAGGAGAAGGGGACAATAGAGGATGGTATGGATGGATGGCATCATCAACTTAATGGACATGAGTTTGGGCAATCTCTGGGAGTTGGTGATGGACAGGGAAGCCTGGGATGCTGTAGTCCATGGGGTCACAAATAGTTGGATATGACTGAGCCATTGAACTGAACCTACTGAACTCAAAATGAAAAGTAAGATATATAAGGACATGGGATATATAAAAAAATGTATTTCTTTACATTATTTTTGTGTGTGATTTTTATGTCAAAAAAGCTGCAAAAGCCTGGATATTAAGTAGGGAATGGTTTACCTAGATCTATACTGCAATCTCTTTACTCTAGCTGTATATCACAGTCTCTAATTTACATATAAAGTAATGTTACTTGTAATCAAAGAAAGGCGATGCAAATAATGTTCAAATTACTACACAACTGCACACATCTCACACACAATCATGGTAATGCTCAAAATTTTCCAAGCCATGCTTCAACAGTATGTGAACTGTGAACTTCCAGATGTTCAAGCTGGATTTAGAAAAGGCAGAGGAACCAGAGATCAAACTGCCAAAATACGTTGGATCATTAAAAAAAATAAACAAGAAAATTCCAGAAAAATGTCTACTTCTGCTTTATTGATTATGCCACAGCCTTTGTCTGTGTACATCACACAACAAACTGTAGAAAATTCTTAAAGAGATGGGAATATCAGGCCACCTTACCTACCTCCTGATAAATCTGTTTGCAGGTCAAGAAGCAACAGTTAGAACGATACATGGAACAACAGGCTGGTTCCAAATAGGAAAAGGAGTACGTCAAGGCTGTATATTGTCTCCCTGCTTATTTAACTTATATGCAGAATACATCATGAGAAACGCTGGGCTGGAAGAAGCACAAGCTGGGATCAAGATTGCCAGGAGAAATATCAGTAACCTCAGATATGCAGATGACACCACCCTTATGGCAGAAAGTGAAGAGGAACTAAAAAGCCTCTTGATGAAAGTGAAAGAGGAGAGTGAAAAAGTTGGCTTAAAACTCAACATTCAGAAAACAAAGATCATGGCATCTGGTCCCATCACTTCATGGGAAATACATGGGGAAACAGTGGAAAAAGTGTCACACTTTGTATTTTGGGGCTCCAAAATCACTGCAGATGGTGATTGCAGCCATGAAATTAAAAGACACTTACTCCTTGGGAGGAAAGGTATGACCAACCTAGATAGCATATTCAAAAGCAGAGACATTACTTTGCCAACAAAGGTCCGTCTAGTCAAGGCTATGGTTTTCCAGTGGTCATGTATGGATGTGAGAGTTGAACTTTGAAGAAAGTTGAGCACCGAAGAATTGATATTTTTGAACTGTGGTGTTGGAGAAGACTCTTGAGAGTCCCTTAGACTGCAGGAAGATCCTAAAGGAGACCAGTCCTGGATGTTCTTTGGAGGGAATGATTCTAAAGCTGAAACTCCAATACTCTGGCCACCTCATGCAAAGAACTGACTCATTGGAAAAGACCCTGATGCTGGGAGGGATTGGGGGCAGTAGGAGAAGAGGATGACAGAGGATGAGATGGTTAGATGGCATCACCGACTCGATGGACATGAGTTTGGGTAAACTCTGGGAGTTGGTGATGGACAGGGAGGCCTGGTGTGCTGCTATTCATGGGGTCTCAAAGAGTCGGACTGAGTGACTGAACTGAACTGAACTGATACACCCCACATTAAAATATTTCTTGCAGTGGACTAGACTGTAAAGTGGTTTAAAGGAGGGTACCAAGGTTTTCTTTTCATATTTCTCTATTATTTGATTTGTTAAATCAAGCATTAATAATTTGTAATAAATTTTAAAAACTGAGAAAGCTTAAAAATCAAAGACTCATTCACATTTTCCTTTCTTTGGTTGATCATTATCTTAGTTTCTTGCTATACCAGCTACCACATAATGATTCAGTTCTAATTCTACCAATTAGGATCTGTTAAGTTCTTTCATTTTGACATTCTTCTTAACTTACATGTTTTCATGGGTGAATTCTATCTGTAGTATCCATTCTCAGCATGGTGTGAGAAGGACATATTGGATTTACCTGAGAAGTATTCATCCACATATGTCCCTCTCTGCATTTATTATCTGACCCATCTAACCCACATGTGTTTAATAGGATGGTGAGCATTGTTTCTTATAGGAATGTGCTTCAAGACTTGGTACATTGAATTTGGAAAAGTTTGGGAGCCACTGATGCTTAAAATCCTTTTGTAGAGCATACAAAGCCAGAGATTTTCAGTTCTCTTTGGCAGAATAAATTCATTCACTCCAAATATAAAACATCAAGTTGAAAGATAAGGCTAATTTAATTTTTACTGCTTTAAAAAGCTATCATTACAGACTTTTGCACTGAAAGAGAACTCTTCATTTTATGAAAGGGCAACTGTAAGTCATGAGGGTGAAGTGACTTGATCATTTTATTGTAAATTAATGGTTAACTGGGATGCGATTTGAGTCTAGAAGTTCCTAGGACTTCTCTGAAGGAGATGTGAGGAAGATTCTTTTTGTCTGAAAAGGAGGCTCAACCCCAGTGTGAAGGAGGTTCCTTTGGGTACACAGAGTGGTCTTCCTTAGCTGTATCTTTAATTGTACCTTTTGCTTTTCTTAAACAGAGGTTTTTAGTATACTTTGGGCAGGAAAACTCCTGCTGAAATGAATGTTCTATTACCTTCTTCCTTGATGCTGTTGGAATTTGTGAGCCCAGGCAGTGTGACAAAGACTGTCACTGTGATCCAGGAATTCTGTCATTAGAGTGATCCATAGTATTTCTAGTGTGTGAGCTACTTCTCAAGAACCAGCAATCCACCCAGGAGCCCACTCCCTCCACTCCAACCTGTACCTTTGTGCACATGCCTTATGGTCTAGGATTTGGGTCCCATGGAAATATATTCCCAATGCTGTACTCTGTGCAGCTTAGAGACCTGAGACCTGGGATGTTTCAGACTGTGGCCGGCAAGGGAGATAAACCTGCCAACCAGCTGATGTTGAAAGAGCACAGTGTTTTATCAAGCATATATTCAACTCAAATAGCTCTTCACTGTGGACACCACAGCTCTGATACTGGCTTCTTAACAGCCAACTTCCCCACATTTAACCCCATGGATGTAGTATGTGCTGTGCTTAGTCGTTCGGTCCTGTCTGACTCTTTGTGACCACATGAACTGTAGCTGGCCACGTTCCTGTGTCCACAGGGATTCTCCAGGCAAGAATACTGGAGTGGGTTTCCATGTCCTCCTCCAGGAATCTGCCCAACCCAGAGACTGAACCCAGGTTTCCTGCATTGCAGGTAGATTCTTTATTGTCTGAGCCACCAGGGAAGTCCAAGAATACTGGAGTGGGTAGCCTATCCATTCTCCAGAGGATCTTCCCAATCCAGGAATTGAACCTGGATCTCCTACCAGTTGAGCTACCAGAGTAGAGACAGAGCAATTTTTGGCTTACTTTCCATAGCCCTTTCCGTGGCCAAGGGTCTGGGATTGGGCTAGTGGTTGCTAGTCGGTAACCAGAGTACAGTCCCAGAGCTGGAGCCAGCAGAGTGACCTTGTAAGAGAGTCCAAAGTCAGACTGTGAACAGTCTCCTCTGGGAGTGCTGGAGCTGAGTCTGGCAAGGGATAATGTGATGTAAGGTAAGGCAGGCAAGGCACAACATTAAGATCTGGCATAAGACAGTGTACTGAGAAAGGGTTAAACAAAGAAGGATGGAAGAAACCCTGGGACAAGGCAGAAATCGATTTGTAAATGTCTGTATTAGCTGGGTTAATGTATCCATTGCCTGGGAAGGAGTATTGATGTTAGGAATTCATATCATCTCACTGTGCTTCTCACAGAAACCTTTCAAGACAGTGAAGGAATTGAAGTACAGAGAGGTGGGTGACTTGTCCAATATCATCCAGTTGACAAACAGAAAACACAAATTTAAAGGCTATCTAGTCTTCTGGTTTCAGATACACTCCTCAGGCTGTAGTTTTCATTTGGTGATGTTCTTCTTCCATTCTCCCTCTAAAAGCAAACTCTGAGAGATAGTGAAGGACAGGGAATCCTGGCTTGCTGCAGTCCATGGGGTCACAAAGAGTCAGACAACAGTGCCTGAACAACAGCATTTTTGTTTAAGAAAAAAAAACTTTATATGTAATTTAAAATTTTTTGATTAAAAAAAAAATTTTGGATGCAAAGAGTAAGGAACTGAATATTCTCCCTATCTATCATCTTCCTGAGGATGGCTGGTTATACAGTAGGTGGGACAGTGTGATTATGAATATCTGTAGGTGTTTTGGAGAAGATGTCATGCTGCTTAACGTTTCCTTAGGATAACACATTTTAAGAATATATGAAACCAATCAGTTTTCTTCCTTTAAAGATTATACCTGCACATCTCTTTCCTTACTATTATCCCAGTCTGTATCCTAATGTCGCTGGCTTTTCAATTTGAGGCCCAAATATCCATGTTCAGAGTTCTTCAATGGAACTTTGAATAGATTTGAACCTCAATGTTCTCTCAATTCTATCAGCACAGCTCCATACAAGGAACTTCAGGGAACTCAAATCTTGTGTGAACTTACGTAGGGAAACTCATGTGTTTCTCCTACCTGATAATTATAGCTATGAATCTTCACTAACTGTTACTGAAAAGTTTATCTGTGCCAGACACCATGCAAAGAAGCATTCATATTTTACCTCATTTAATCCTCACAGCTGTGCTATATGATATTATTTTCAATTTATATACAAAGAAACTGAGGCTCAGAGAGGTGAAGAAATTCTACCAAGATAAGATAGTAATTTGACCAGACTGGTTTCAAATCAGATCTGCTTAACTCTGTAGTCCATCCTCCATCATGCTTTGTGAAAAAAAAAAAGAAAAAAAAAAAAAAAGGGATATTTACTATTGCAAAAACCTTTGTAATATGGAGAAAGATAATTTTAAAATGTGAGAGGATTTCTAGAAAAGCAGGTCTCATCTTATTCTGTTTTAAACAACAAAATAGAACCAAAATACATATGCATTGCTTCCTTGAAGTGTTNAAAAAAAAAAAAAAAAAAAAAAAAAGGGATATTTACTATTGCAAAAACCTTTGTAATATGGAGAAAGATAATTTTAAAATGTGAGAGGATTTCTAGAAAAGCAGGTCTCATCTTATTCTGTTTTAAACAACAAAATAGAACCAAAATACATATGCATTGCTTCCTTGAAGTGTTTTCCTGTCATGATGTCTAATATTTTCTCTCTGCTTTATGTAAAGAATTAGTTTGGTCTCCTGGTCTCCTAGACTGTGGAGATGTGATTTTATGTTATTATTATTATTTTTTTTGCTTAAAAATAATTTTTATTACTCTAGGTGAACTGAAGTTATTTGTAAAATAGCATAGGGCTAGTCATTGGAATATTCATTGGAAGGACTGATGCTGAAGCTGAGACTCCAATACTTTGGCCACTTGATACGAATAACTGACTCACTGGAAAAGACCCTGATCCTGGGAAAGATTGAAGGTGGGAGCAGAAGGCGACAACAGAGGATGAAATGGTTGGATGGCATCACCAATGCAATGGACTTGAGTTTGAGTAGGCTTCAGGAGTTGTGATGGACAGTGAAGCCTGACGTGCTGCAGTCCAAGGGGGTGCGAAGAGTCGTCCACGACTGAGCGACTGAACTGAACAGGGTTACTCAACATTCGAGGACATCAAGGGCATTCTCTGCACGTGTGGGAAGTTAGTGGCTGTGAATGAAAATAAAATATTGGCAAAATGCGATGTTGATATGTAAAACTGTAAGAAGATCTTTGGATCCAAAAGTTCCAGCTCGGTTTTTTTTTTTTTTTTTAAATATAAAAGAGAGAAACTAACATTTACTGAAAGTTTTCTGGGCCTAGTATTATACTAGGTAATTTTCACAAAAGTTTCTAATTTACTGCTCTCAAAAATCCTATTGTGAAATGCCTTATTATTACTGCTTTACCTAAGAAGAATGGAAGGTTTTGCAGAATATGATAACAAACCTAGGAATCAAATGTATGTCTTTATGACTTTAAAATTTGAAATTAACTGCCATGTGGAAATTTCACAGATGCATAACCTGACTCTTTCTCAAATTTTTTCAACTTCAAACTTCTAATAGAAGTTGCCGTTTGGAGAATCTGAGCAACCCCAGTGGAAAAGAAGTTGTGAAACATTTCTCCAGGTTTTCTTGAGTTTTTTGGTTGAAATATTACACGTGGAAAACTACCCATATGACTATTGATTTTGTTATTACATTGATAAAATCCAAAGCATTACATTGATAAAACTGAGTTTTGATAGTGGCTCTCTCCATGTACTTTATACTGCCAGTAAGATATCCAGGCACATAGTAGGTAAGATATCAGTGTTGGTTAATCTGAACATAAAACTTCTCTTTCTGAGAAATGGTAGTCTCTCTGCTGTAGGAACAGTTTAAGAATCCATATGTCACCTGGATTACAACTTTGACTTTTCTAAAATTCCAATCATCTAACAGATTTCTGCTGCTCTCAAAGTCCTTTAGTTCAACGTTCCTCATGAAAGTGAAAGTGAAGTCACTCAGTCATGTCCGACTCTTTGTGACCCCATGGACTGTAGCCTATCAGGCTCCCCCGTTCATGGGATTTTCCAGGCAAGAGTGCTGGAGTGGATTGCCATTTCCTTCTCCAGGGGATGTTCCCAACCCAGGAATCAAACCCAGGTCTCCCGCATTGCAGGCAGACACTTTACCGTCTGAGCCACTAGGGAAGCCCATGCTACCCCTTTATTTAGAAAACTTCAAAGATTGTCTTTTGCCTGACTATGTATATTTAGATACCTTTTCTTAGGTTTCAGTCTTTAATAATCTACCCTTCCATAACCAGACACCTGAAAGGTAGGAGGATGAAAAGCAATATTTGGGTGAGAAAAGGAGGAGAACACTACTATTATGAAAGTTTTGTGGTTTTAAAATAGTTGGTGTGAAGTATGTGTGACTATTTTTAATGCTCTGAGTGATATGCCTGTGCATTGTTAGTAAGAAGAATATATGGCTTTTCTCATTTACTCTTCCATACTTTTTCCGTCTCCATTCACATACTTGGTCACTGTGGATGTCCTGCCTGATCTGTCCACTAGTAGAAAGACCCAATCTGTCCCCAAATTTGTCCTTAGACTTTCCTCCTGACCCATTTCTCCAGTGTCCTTTAGTCACTTTAGACTGCTGTCCTTTAGTCCCTTGGTCTATCTGGACCCTGATTATAGGATATAAAGAATGGAACTTTTATAAGCTCATGTACAATATAATTAACAAAAATGAGATGTAGAGATATAATTGCAGTGAGAATGACATACTGTCTACTTGAGAAAAATGTAAAGCCAAAATGGATCCAGAATTAAAACTCCCAAAGTTTCTTCAGCATGGGAAGTAGAGAGTGAGATGAACGGAGAAGGTAGCATCAACATATATATACCATCATGTGTGAAAAAGGTAGCTGGTGAGAAGTGGCTGTATAACACAGGGAGCCCAGTCTGGGGCTCTGTGATGACCTGGGGGCAGGGAGTGGGGAGGCTCCAGAGGGGGAAATATATATATAATATATTACATATATAATATATAATTAGCATTGTAAGGCAGAGTCCAACACAATATTCTAAAATATATAAAATATAATATATTATAATGTATTATATATAATATATAATAATATATTATTATTTATATATATT
>SJYX01006806.1:19675-45685 GCA_006410675.1 Oreotragus oreotragus | reverse complement strand
TTTTTTTTTTTTTTTTTAAATATAAAAGAGAGAAACTAACATTTACTGAAAGTTTTCTGGGCCTAGTATTATACTAGGTAATTTTCACAAAAGTTTCTAATTTACTGCTCTCAAAAATCCTATTGTGAAATGCCTTATTATTACTGCTTTACCTAAGAAGAATGGAAGGTTTTGCAGAATATGATAACAAACCTAGGAATCAAATGTATGTCTTTATGACTTTAAAATTTGAAATTAACTGCCATGTGGAAATTTCACAGATGCATAACCTGACTCTTTCTCAAATTTTTTCAACTTCAAACTTCTAATAGAAGTTGCCGTTTGGAGAATCTGAGCAACCCCAGTGGAAAAGAAGTTGTGAAACATTTCTCCAGGTTTTCTTGAGTTTTTTGGTTGAAATATTACACGTGGAAAACTACCCATATGACTATTGATTTTGTTATTACATTGATAAAATCCAAAGCATTACATTGATAAAACTGAGTTTTGATAGTGGCTCTCTCCATGTACTTTATACTGCCAGTAAGATATCCAGGCACATAGTAGGTAAGATATCAGTGTTGGTTAATCTGAACATAAAACTTCTCTTTCTGAGAAATGGTAGTCTCTCTGCTGTAGGAACAGTTTAAGAATCCATATGTCACCTGGATTACAACTTTGACTTTTCTAAAATTCCAATCATCTAACAGATTTCTGCTGCTCTCAAAGTCCTTTAGTTCAACGTTCCTCATGAAAGTGAAAGTGAAGTCACTCAGTCATGTCCGACTCTTTGTGACCCCATGGACTGTAGCCTATCAGGCTCCCCCGTTCATGGGATTTTCCAGGCAAGAGTGCTGGAGTGGATTGCCATTTCCTTCTCCAGGGGATGTTCCCAACCCAGGAATCAAACCCAGGTCTCCCGCATTGCAGGCAGACACTTTACCGTCTGAGCCACTAGGGAAGCCCATGCTACCCCTTTATTTAGAAAACTTCAAAGATTGTCTTTTGCCTGACTATGTATATTTAGATACCTTTTCTTAGGTTTCAGTCTTTAATAATCTACCCTTCCATAACCAGACACCTGAAAGGTAGGAGGATGAAAAGCAATATTTGGGTGAGAAAAGGAGGAGAACACTACTATTATGAAAGTTTTGTGGTTTTAAAATAGTTGGTGTGAAGTATGTGTGACTATTTTTAATGCTCTGAGTGATATGCCTGTGCATTGTTAGTAAGAATAATATATGGCTTTTCTCATTTACTCTTCCATATTTTTTCCATCTCCATTCACATACTTGGTCACTGTGGATGTCCTGCCTGATCTGTCCACTAGTAGAAAGACCCAATCTGTCCCCAAATTTGTCCTTAGACTTTCCTCCTGACCCATTTCTCCAGTGTCCTTTAGTCACTTTAGACTGCTGTCCTTTAGTCCCTTGGTCTATCTGGACCCTGATTATAGGATATAAAGAATGGAACTTTTATAAGCTCATGTACAATATAATTAACAAAAATGAGATGTAGAGATATAATTGCAGTGAGAATGACATACTGTCTACTTGAGAAAAATGTAAAGCCAAAATGGATCCAGAATTAAAACTCCCAAAGTTTCTTCAGCATGGGAAGTAGAGAGTGAGATGAACGGAGAAGGTAGCATCAACATATATATACCATCATGTGTGAAAAAGGTAGCTGGTGAGAAGTGGCTGTATAACACAGGGAGCCCAGTCTGGGGCTCTGTGATGACCTGGGGGCAGGGAGTGGGGAGGCTCCAGAGGGGGAAATATATATATAATATATTACATATATAATATATAATTAGCATTGTAAGGCAGAGTCCAACACAATATTCTAAAATATATATAATATAATATATTATAATGTATTATATATAATATATAATAATATATTATTATTTATATATATATTATTTATATATATCATTCTTTATATATATAATTCTATATAATAATAATATAAATACAATATATATAATTATTATATATTTTTATATAATATATAATGTATTTGTTTTTTGGGGTTTTTTTTTGCTTAAAAATAATTTTTATTACTCTAGGTGAACTGAAGTTATTTGTAAAATAGCATAGAGCTAGTCATTGGAATATTCATTGGAAGGACTGATGATGAAGCTGAGACTCCAATACTTTGGCCACTTGATACGAATAACTGACTCACTGGAAAAGACCCTGATCCTGTGATAGACTGAAGGCGGGAGGAGAAGGTGACAACAGAGGATGTTTTATATATATATAAATAGTTGTTTCGCCACTTAGTATACCTAAATTTTAATCATGGCTTCACAGGTTCTTGACTCTTGAACTTTCAGGATTATTTACTGCTAAGCCTCAGTTTCCTCCTATAATATAATTATATAATTATATTATATATATAGTATAGTAGTATATATGTAACTATATATATATAAATATATATGTATATAATTAGTGTTGTAAGGCAGAGTCCAACGCAACATTCTAAAAATTTAAAAAAAAGCATTTATAAAAATGTAACATTAGTTATGAGAGAAAATCCATATGTGGATCAGAAAAAAGTTGGATAAGGCTGTAGACTGATTCTTTTTCTCTGGTACTTTTGTTGTTTTAACTGTTACTGTCAGACATTAGTGCAGTATATACACCAGCTCTGCATTGATGGTTCAGTAACTTTCCACGCAATTGCAATCTGGAATTCATGTAGTAAGATACCGCTGCCGCTGCCGCTGCTGCTGCTGCTAAGTCGCTTCAGTCGTGTCCGACCCTGTGCTGGATGGAGGCAAGTAAAAGAATGCTACTGCATGGACTGACCAACCCACTGGTTGTCACCTTGCAGTAAACTTGCAAAATGGCATCTAACTTATTATCATCTTAACCAGAGACCCAGCCACCCTGCTTCTTTGGGCTGTGGATTCTAGTGTGATCTCATAGCCATGACAAATGAGCTCCTCTTTTCTGATTTCCTTCAAAGACCTTAGCATATGTGGAAGTCATCTATTAAACTACTCATATTTGGTGAACTTTAGGCTTTGCCTTCTGTTTCCTACACCACATAGGCATCAAAATGGTGTCCCAAAGTGTCCAAGATTCAGTAGGAATTTCCTTGTTGAAAATTGTCTTCATGGATCATTTATCTCCCATTATTCCTGTTTTCGTATAATTCTTGTCCTCTGCAGAGTCCTTCCTTTTATAACAAACTCACCAGTATGTTTTTCAGTCCAGTTTTTTTTTTTTTTAAGATTTTAGTTAGGGGAGTCTTTCAGAATTCCTATACCATCCCCTTTCCCCTGCTGGAAAGGAATCTGAGCTCCTTTGATGCTTCACTTATTGAGAAGTGATTATTTTGGACCAACTATCTTAGAGATTTCAGTAAAGTGATAAATAGTTGGTTTTGCTACTTAGGATACCTAAATTTTAATCATGGCTTCACAGGTTTTTGGCTCTTGAACTTTCAGAATTATTTACTGCTAAGCCTCAGTTTCCTCATTTATGAAGTGGAAATAATAATATTACTTTTCTCATGGGATTACTGTAAAGACTAGATCTGTGTAATGGGAAATGCGAGTGGTGAAAGAAACAGATGAGGCGGTAGATGTAGTGTGTGTGTATGTGTGTGTTTTCTCAAATGACAGTACCGCCCTCTTTCCTCAGGCAACGAAGCAAGAGACAAATTTTACTGATGCATTTAGCATATACTGGGAATGGCTCTAACTTTACTTAAAAAGAGACAAAAGTTTTTAAAAAGATAAGGAAAAAACCCAACAGCTAACATTTACTAAACATTAATCGTATGTCAAAATTTGCAGTGCTTAACATTAAGTATTATTGAGTTATCAAGACAATACTCAGAGATATATCCTATTCTTTCCCAATTACAGAGGTCAGGAAACTGAGACTCAGACAGGTTAAGTAACTTGTCCAAAGTCATACAGTTAGAAATGAATAGAGCTAATCAATTCTAAATCATAATAAATATATTACTGCAGGGTTTATGTATCAAGAGTGACAAAGAAATTGTATGAATATTCATATTTGAATATTCCTACTTCCTGATATTCATCCCTACCCCACTAATAATGTAGTTGGCAGATTCCTACGGGTATTTCATATTTCTATTGAAATTTCCTTGTCTCTCTAAAGACTTACAAAGACTAGAAGAATGAAATATTCTCTGTTCTGAGTTCTCAGAGCACTGCACACCAGCTGATGAAAGCACGCATCACCCTCTGTGATGACTTCTGTGATTTCCCAAGTGTGGAAGTGTTGCCTGATTTCCTTGTGGTTGTTGTTGTCATTCAGTCGCCTATTTGTTTCCAACTGTTTGCAACCCCATGGTCTGCAGCACACCAGGCCTCCCTGTCCCTCACTATTTCTTGAAGTTTGCCCAAGTTCATGTCCATTGCATCAGTAATGCCATCCAGCCATCTCATCCTCTGAGGCCCTCTTCTCCTGCCCTCAGTCTTTCCCAGCATCAGGGACTTTTCCAGTGAATCAGCTGTTTGCATCAGATGACCAAAATATTGGAGCTTCATCTTCAGCATCAGTCTTTCTGAGTATTCAGGGTTGGTTTCCCTTGAGATTGACTGGTTTGATTTGCTTGCTGTCCAAGGGACTCTTAGGCGTCTTCTCCAGCACTGCATTTCAAAGGGGAAGGCATCAGTTCTTTGGTGCTCTGCCTTTTTAATGGTCCAGTTCTCACAACCATATGGGACCAGTGGGAAGACCATAGCCTTGACTCTATGGACTTTTGTTGCCAGTGTAACGTATCTGTTTTTCAACACACTGTCAGTTTGTCATAGCTTTCCTGCCAAGAAGCAATCATCTGATTTCATGGCTGCAGTCACCATCCACAGTGATTTTAGAACCCAAGAAGAGGAAATCTGTCACTGCTTCCACCTTTTCCCCTTCTATTTGCCATGAAGTAATGGGCCAGATGCCATGATCTTAGGTTTTTAAATATTTAGTTTTTTTAATATAAATTTATTTATTTTAATTGGAGGCTAATTACTTTACAGCATTGTATTGGTTTTGCCATACATCAACATGAATCTGCCACGAGTGTACACGAAATATTTAGTTTTAATCCAGCTCTTTCACTTTCCTTTCTTGCCTTTATCAAGAGGCTCTTTAGTTCCTCTTCACTTTCTGCTATCAGAGTGGTATCATCTGCATATCGAGGTTATTGTTATTTCTCCCACCTATCTTGATTCCTGCTTGTAACTCATCCAGCCGGGAATGTCTTATGATGAGCTCAGCATATAGGTTAAATAAACAGGATGACAGCAGACAGCCCTGTTGTACTCCTTTTCACTCTTGAACCAATTAGTTGTTCCATATAGGTTCTAACTGTTGCTTCTTGACTCTCATGCTGGTTTCTCAGGAGACAGGTAAGATGGCCTGTTACTCTCTTCTTTTTAGAGCTTTCCACAGTTTATTATGATCCACACAGTCTAAGACTTTAACATAGTCAATGAAACAGAGGTAGATGCTTTTCTGGAATTCCCTTGCTTTCTCTATGATCCAGCAAATATTGGCAATTTGATCTCTGGCTCCTCTGCCTTTTCTTAAACCAGCTTGAACATCTGAAAGTTTTTGGTTCACATAATGCTGAAGTCTAGCATGCAAGATTTTAAGCTTGACTTTACTAGCATGGGAGATGAGTGCAATTGTCCAATGATTAGCGCATTATTTGGTGCTACCATTCTTGAATATTGGAAGGAGGATTGAGCTTTTCCAGTCCTGTGGCTACTGCTGGGTCTTCCAGATTTGCTGACATATTGAATGCAACACCCTGATAGCATTTAGGATATTGAATAGCTCTACTTGAATTCCATCACATCCACTAGTTTTACTAACAGCAGTGATTCCCAAGGCCCGGTTGAATTCACATTCCAGAATGTCTGGCCCTGGGTGACTGACCACACCATCATAATAATCTGGTTCATTAAGATCTTCTTTGTACAGTTCTTCTGTGTATTCTTTCCATCTCTTCTTGATCTCTTCTCCATTGACTAGGTCTCTACCATTTCTGTCTTTAATGTAACCATCTTTGGGTGAAATGTTTGCTGGATATTTCCAGTTTTCCTGAATATATCCAATTTCCTAACATGCCTTTATAATCATCATTGTTATTATTATTGTTGCCATTATGATTACTTTGGTTATCAGAGATGAGCACAATACGTGAAGGTCTCAATATTTGTTATTTTAAATGGACAGTCTATTAAAATTATTTTTCATGCAATTAAAAGTTTATTGAAAACCTAAAAACTCCTGAGTTTTAGCTCAGCAGTAAGAATCCGCCTGCTAATGCAGGAGACAGAGTTTGATCCCTGAATCAGGAAGATCCCCTGAAGAAGAGAATGGCTACCCACTTCAGTATTCTTGCCTGAAAAATCCCATGGACAGAGGGGCCCATTGAGTAGTAGTCCGTGGGGTCACAAAGAGTCAGATGTGACTAAGCAACTGAGCACACAGCAGCACTTACATATTAAGCAAACTGTAGAATCAACTTGCATTGGACACATACACGTGCAAGAACTTCTGACTTCCACTGATTTTTCATGACTGACTGTGGAGTTTTGAAATGTGTTTGCTTCTGGCCCACTCAATTCTGCTGCCTCTTGGCAGACTTTCAAGGTGCAGGCACTATGCCTCATCTATTGTGTTACACTGGTCCCCAGATCACCATAGGTTCTTAATAAATCTTCCCTCTAATCAGCTCTTGAAAGTGGAACTTCGTGTTTTACTGCAGTCAGTTATGTAGATGGCTGTCACCAGGGCCTTCTCTTTAGCTTCAACCACCTTCCCAGAATTGCTTTTCTTTCTTCAGCTCCATTTATGAGACTGCAGCTCTCCAGAACCATATGTTGCAGCCAAATTGTGCTTTCCTCTAGTAGCAGGATATCATTTTTTTAACACCATGTTATTTACTGGTCCCTTGGTTATACAAGAAAAGTAAGAATCTCACACATGTTAGCAATTGTAGCTTCAGTAGCTAAAAATTTACTACAGGCAAGCATACGTTTACAAGCCAGTTTTCAGATCTCGTCTCCTAACTTCCTGGTGATAGAGCAAAAACATAACTAGGCTTGAACTGGACAGGTGGGTATGTCTGTCTGTGTGTTGACCTGAATGTGTGTGTATGTGTGTGTGTGTATCTGTCTGTGTGTTGACCTGAATGAGCACATAATGGGAAAAAATGATGCTTTTAAATTTAGTGCTGTCCTTAATATTGTTATTTATGTTACATGTCAGTGATCACTTTCTCCCTGGCAAATGTAGTCTTCATTACAAATTCTCGTCATGCAGGTCCCATGCTTTAGAGATAAGGCTGAGGTTCTGGCAGAGCACTTAACCACAGGTGTAAAAATGTTGTGATTAAAAAGAGATTAAAAGAGATATTTAAGTAGGAGTAATTAGAAGTGAATTCTTAATTGCAAAGTTACACAAGCATTTATGCTTTGCTTTGAGATCCTGATCCTTTCAAAGGTGCTATATAAATGCAAATTGCTTGTCACATCATTCATGCCATGTATTCATGACATTGAAAATGTGCATTTATGCTGAACTAAACTTAATAATGAAATACTAAATATAAAGTATCTATTTAATAGAGCACTTCCATGAGCTAAGAAAGTACATTTTAACTTTTTAACAAGTACCTGGGATTATGAGATGCAAGTTCTCTCTTTATATCTGATTAAGAGAATGCAGTATAAAAATAAAGCTCTTCAGACTGATTAAACTATAAAACTGCAAACAGTTTTTAAAAATATTATTACTGTAGCTTAACAGCATTTAAATTAAGCAAAGTTTCTGAATGTAAACTCACATGTTAGTTGTAGTACATCCATTGACTTTTGGTAATCTAAAGAAGACCTTTCAAGACTCACAGATATGATAATATGTCAGTTATCAGAATATTCTATTTCTATAAATATTTCAGCCTTCCTTTTGACCTCTTGATATAATGCTCACATCAGGAGTTTGGGTTGTGGATTAAGAAATTTAATTTTTATGAATATCAGGATTTAAGTACTAGGGAGCAGTGAAAGACTCATTCGTACAAAATGGATGCCTGAAAATGATAAATATCAGGTCCCTCTGCACCCCAGGCATTTGTCAACAAAAGGAAAGTTTTTCAGGGAGGTGCTTCTCAGTTGTTGATGTGTCATTATGTCCTTTGGGATCTTGTTAAAGTATAGGATCTGATTCAGTAAATTTGATGTGGGCCTGAGATTTTGCATTCCTAACACTCTTTCTTGTGATGCAGATGCTGTTCTGCAGACCACATGTGCAGTAGTAAGGCTTAAGGCAGAGGTCTGGACACTTTTTCTATAAAGAATCAGGTGGTAAATAGTTTAGCTTTTGCAGGCCCTTAGGATCTCTGTCACAGCTAGTCAATTCTGCCACTGAAGCACAAAATTCATAGTTAATACATAAATGAATAAGCATGATGCTCTTTCAGTAAAACTTCATTTAGAAAACAAGAGGTAAAAAGATTTGGCTCTAGGTCTGTATTTTGCCACAGCCTGTTTCAAAACAGGAACATGGTGTTCTAACAAATTCATTTATATTGCAAATTTGCCCCTATGCAGAGTTGACACAGCAGAGGCTAAATTAAAATCTTCAGTGGCCTTCATAGGCTTCCCTGGTAGCTCAGTTCATAAAGAATCTAATTGTAATAAAGGAGATTCAGGTTTGGTCCTTGGGTGGGGGAGAGGTCTTCAGGAACATTCTGGCTCTGGAAGTTACAAATATAAATCTGTGTACATCCCATTTGCATTTAGCTGCCTTCCATTTTCTTCCCCTCATGGTATATTCATCTTCCCTCATTTTCCCCATAGAAGAGCTCTACAGCAACATTCAGTCCCTGGTACCAAAAACCTCAGATGCTCTAGTCCTTTATAAGTATAAAAAGGGTAGTAAAGCCACCCCTCCTAATTCTCCAGTTCTACATCTACAAATTCAACCAATCTTGGATTGAATTTGATCCAAAATTGATTGAACCCATTACTCAGTTGGCTGAAGCTGTGGATGTGGAAGCCACATAGTTGGAGGCTGATTGTAGAAGTGATATTGAATGGTTTGCCTTGGAAACGAACAGAGATCATTCTGTCGTTTTTGAGATTGCATCCAAATACTGCATTTTGGACTCTTGTTGACCATGATGGCTACTCTGTTTCTTCTGAGTGATTCCTGCCCACAGTAGTAGATATAATGGTCATCTGAGTTAAATTCACCCATTCCAGTCCATCTTAGTTCGCTAATTCGTAGAACGTTGACGTTCACTCTTGCCATCTCCTGTTTGACCACTTCCAATTTGCCTTGATTCATGGACCTAACATTCCAGGTTCCTATGCAATATTGCTCTTTACAGCATTGGACCTTGCTTCTACCACCAGTAGAACAATACCACAACTGGGTATTGTTTTTGCTTCGGCTCCATCTCTTCATTCGTTCTGGAGATATTTCTCCACTGATCTCCAGTAGCGTGTTGGGCACCTACCTACCTGGGAGTTTCTCTTTCAGTATCCTATCTTTTTGCCTTTTCATACTGTTCATGGGGTTCTCAAGGCAAGAATACTGAAGTGGTTTGCCATTCCTTCTCCAGTGGACCACATTCTGTCAAACCCTTAGTTAGTTTTTGAAAGTTAGATCTGGTTTGCCTGTCACAGCTTTTGCCTCAGGCTCTGGAGTCACAGGTCTTTGGTGGGTGAAGACTGGGCCTCCTGTTGGTCCAGTGCTCACTCTTTTCAGGTCCAGGCAGCTGTGGTCTGAGAGGAGCGCAGGGTCACTGAGCCTGCTTCTCAGTAAAGCCAAGAGGAGGGCTGTCGGACTGTTGAAAAAATATATGACGTTGCTTCTGAATCCTTTATATATATCCAGTATAAGAAAATTATTTGTTGCATTTCAGACAACAAAATTGCTTTCTGTTAAGCTATCAGTCCTATTCATTGTCTCCTGTGCTCTGAACTGTTCAGTCTTGAGATTGATACAGTTCAGTTCAGTCACTTAGTCTTGTCTGACTTCTGTCTGACTCTTTGCGACCCCCATGAACTGCACACGCCAGGCCTCCCTGTCCTGTACCATCTCTCAGAACTTGCTCTTCCCTTGTGGCTCAGCTGGTAAAGAATCCTCCTGTAGTCTGGGAGACCTGGGTTCGATCCCTGGGTTGAGAAGATCCCCTGGAGAAGGGAAAGGGTACCAGTCCAGTATTGTGGCCTGGAGAATTCCATGGACTGTGTAGTCCATGGGTTCTCTAAGAGCTGGACACAAGTGAGCCACTTTTGCTTTCAGCCTTCTTTATGGTTTAGAATTGTTTAAATTGATAGACCATGTAAACTATAACTTGATATTTTATATTCACTTAGTTATGTGTGCCTTCAGGATGCACAACTTAAGAACTTTTAACAGAAGTAGAGAAGACTTTCTTATACAAGAAGAAAAAACTTTGCAAATTGTAGTAGGCAAGATTGATTAATTCATTCATATTAACATTGATGACATATGCACTCTAAACACAGTAGGGGGAAAACATAGTATATGTTTCGTGGAAGTGCAAATTAAAACGAGACACCATCTCACACTTACTAGAATCAGGCAACACCAAATACTGAGCTGGACAACTTTCGTACACTGTCGATGGGAGCATCAGGGCAGAACCATCTGGGGTAGTGTTTTGTCCATATCTAGTAAAGAGATACATCCCTCAGACCAAGGAATCCCACTCCTAAGTATGGACTCCAGAGAAAGTGTTAACACTTATACTAAGAAAAATATTTCCTGCAATACTGTTAGTAATAAAAGCAAAATTTGGAAATACTAGAATTATTCGTATTCAGGAGTAAATGAGCAGGAATAAATTAATGAGTGTCTATTAAATATGAAGTACTATAAACAATTCTACAAATGAAATACTCGAAGAGAAAGTGGATATATGGTAAATCTCAGTGACAGTGTTAAGTCACATGTGCAGTTTGTAAATGATGCTCTGTGGCACACTCTGGGCTTCTCTGGTGGCTCAGCTAGCAGAGAATCTACCTGCAATGCAGGAGACCTGGGTTTGATCCCTGAGTTGGGAAGATCCCCGGAGGATGGAACGGCTACCCACGCCAGTATTTTGGCCTGCAGGGTTCTGTGGACTGTATAGTCCATGAAGTTGCAAGAGTCAGACACGACTCAGCAACTTTCTAGTCTATGGCACAATCAAGTAAAGTTAAAAAAAATCTTAAGAACTATACCATATGTTTATAGGTACAAATGTATATAGGAAAAGTATAAAGAAAGGCATGCAGAGGATAAACATCAAATTCCAAGTGCTGGTGATTCCTGAGAAGAGGGAGAGGGCTATCCAGGGTGCTATAGAGCTTTATGTCTCAAGCAGTGTGCTGGACACACCACACAGGTGTTGATTCTCTTATTTTCCAGATATTTCTGTTTGACTGAAATATTACATAAGAACACTGAAGTACTGTTACTCTTCGCTAATTCTTGTCAGTTTTGGCATCCTCTGTTCTTGTGTGTGTTTCACATCTGTTACTTCCCAAGCCTTGTTTGCTAGTAATAGTAATTTCCATTGTCTTGTTCATCATCTTTTATTTTTTTTGCATTTTCATGTTAGGTTGAACTGTAGTAATTTCTTCCTACCAGAACTTCCTACCTACACACTTTCTGCTCTTCATTTAAATTAATGCTTCTGAGTGACAGCCTTGATCCTAGCAGTAACTACTCAGAAGTATGTAGTAGTTGTGATTACTTACAGAAAGTTACCATGTTTATGACTTTTGTCATCAAGAACCTCTGTGGTTTGGCATCTGCCCTGCCTTTCCATATTTCCCATGATGATCCCTTGTCTCTCTCTGAACACTGCACGTGCTTTCCCCATGGATACCCTTCCTAATGAGGTTCCTGTTTCTAGGAACACCCTTCCATCCTTCCAGATTTCCAGTCCTGCCCATGTATGTTCATGAGTAGAGAGAGTTTGGAACAACCTTCGTCCAAATTGAATAATATCTGTATCCTTAATAAAGAGAAAACAATTCTTACAGATTCCTAATACTGTTTTAAATGTATTGCAATATCACTTGATTATATATAGTTGTGCAAACATGTAATTAGGGTTTAAAAAAGTCATACATTTCTTACTCCTAATCAGCTACAGAGCCAAAAAGATTACAAAACTACATATACAATTCCCACTAACATTTATTCTGTACTGGTTGTGTTATGAGTCAGATATACATTGCCTTTACTTTTGACATGCCTGTACTAATAGGCAAAATGCCCCAATTCTCTCCTCCCCTTTCTCTAATTGAGTTATTCAAACCCCTCATTCCTATGGTCTCACTATCATTGGAATAAATGCCCATTGAGGCATCATCTGTGATAGCATGAATCATAAGTCTCAGTGCTATACCCACCAAGTAACCTGATTTTGTACATGGGGGAAACAAGGTATATTTGGAGATAAATGAAGATTGACTAATAGTAAAGTGACTACCGTAGCAGATGCCACAAACATCAAACATGGTCTTACTCTCAAGGAGTTTCAATTCAGTTGCCCAGTCATGTCCGGCTCTTTGCAGCCCCATGGACTGCAGCATGCCAGGCTTCCCTGTCCATCACTAATTCCCAGATCTTGCCCAAACTCATGTCCATTGAGTCGATGATGCCATCCACCCATCTCATCCTTTGTTGCCCGCTTCTCTTCCTGCCTTCTATCTTTCCCAGCATCAGGGTCTTTTCCAGAATAGCAGATGCCACAAACATCAAACATGGTCTTACTCTCAAGGAGTTTCAATTCAGTTGCTCAGTCATGTCCAGCTCTTTGCAGCCCCATGAACTGCAGCATGCCAGGCTTCCCTGTCCATCACTAATTCCCAGATCTTGCCCAAACTCATCCTCCCATCTCATCCTTTGTTGCCCGCTTCTCTTCCTGCCTTCTATCTTTCCCAGCATCAGGGTCTTTTCCAGTGACTTAGTTCTTCACATCAGGTGGCCAAAGTATTGGAGCTTCAGCATCAGTCCTTCCAATGAACACCCAGGACTGATTTGCTTTAGGATGGACTGGTTTGATCTCCTTGCTGTCCAAGGGACTCTCCAATTGTCTTCTCCAACACCACAGTTCAAAAGCATCAAAACTCAAGGAGTTTAGTGGTAACATAAAGTAAAAGGAAACATTACAGGAAGAATAAATGCTGGAGGTGGTATTTGAACATATATAGGGAGGCACCAGGACTTCAGATTGGAGCTGTTCACTATTCAGTCCTTAAGCTATTAAAGGGTACAAGCAAACAAAAATTAGGTCAGTGTGTTTCATTTTGAATTGATTTCTCTAGTTCCATATTTATTTTCTTCCTTCTACTTCCATTGCTGCTCCTGCTAAGTCGCTTCAGTCGTGTCTCACTCTGTGCGGACCCCGTAGATTGGCAGCCCTCCAGGCTCCTCTGTCCCTGGGGTCTTCCAGGCAAGGATACTGGAGTGGCTTGCCATTTCCTTCTTCAGTGCGTGCGTGCTAAGTTGCTTCAGTTAGGTCCGACTCTGCGACTGTGTGGACAGCAGCCCTCCAGGCTCCTCTTGTCCACAGGATTCTCCCGGCAAGCATACTGGAGTGCGTTGCCATTTCTGTCTCCCATTCGAAGGTTTAAGAGTATCTAAAATTTAAATATTAAATCTTTCACAGGAACTTTTTTTTTTTAACATGAAAAGTACTTCCATTGCTTCTCTTCTTTTTCACAGACCTATTCCTTTCAGTTTTCTAGAACTAAGGAAGACGATGATACTGTCACGTTACAAAGTAGGAAATGGAGGCTTAGACTTGTATGTAATTTGCCCAAGGATATACAGCTGCTGAGTGGCCAGGCTAGGTCTTTTATTTACATCACTTGATTAAATTCCAGGTTCTCAACTCTCGTGGTATACTGCCTGATCAGTACTTTCTTAAGCTTAAATCTGGAGTAATCTACTTTTCTGTTTCATGTAGGTTTTTTTTTTTTCTTTTTGCATTTGTGAAATTAAAGGGTGTATTAGGGTGAAAGGCCTTGGTACAGAATAGGCATTTCCTAAATATTGGTTGAATAAATTAACAGTTGTGTCTTATGTTGAAAGAGCAATAATTTAAAACACCCTGATATGCATAACTGATATGCATAATGAGATGTTTTAGCTACATGTTTTTTAAAGGGAATACTGAATGATACATTAAAATAGTTCAGTGTTAGGTGTGAGAAATCAACTTCAGAATCTAGTCTGAGGTTACTGTAGATTTAATATGGCATCCCACTCCAATATTCTTGCCTGGAGAATCCCATGGTAGGCTGCAGTCCATGGGATGCCGAAGAGTTGGACACGACTGAGCGACTTCACTTTCACTTTCACTTCCATCTCCAGATCAAGGGCTGAAGTATTTCAAATGAGACATGAAATTTATTGTTTAAAAAAATGGTAAAATTGAATATCCTGAATCTTTGAAGAAAGAGTTAATTATACTTGAAAGTGAAAGTGGACTCGCTCAGTCGTGTCCGACTCTTTGCGACCCCATGGGCTGTAGCCTATCAGGCTCTTCTGTCCATGGGATTTTCCAGGCAAGAGTGCTGGAGTGGATTGCCATTGCCTTCTCCAGGGGATCTTCCCGACCCAGGGACTGAACCCGGGTTTCCTGCAT
Source organism: Oreotragus oreotragus (assembly GCA_006410675.1). NCBI lineage: Eukaryota > Metazoa > Chordata > Mammalia > Artiodactyla > Bovidae > Oreotragus > Oreotragus oreotragus. Next base: position 31,030 of record SJYX01006806.1, on the reverse strand, counting down.
TGCAGGCAGACACTTTACCATCTGAGCCACCAGGGAAGCCTGTAATTATACTTACTACACTATATTTGGCCCTCACTGTGGCTCAGATGGTAAAGCATCTGCCCACAGTGCGAGAGACCTGGGTTCAACTCCTGGGTTGGGAGATCCCCTGGAGAAGGAAATGGTAACCCCTCCAGTATTCTTGCCTGGAAAATCCCATGGATGGAGGAGCCTGGTAGGCTACAGTCCATGGGATCGCAAAGAGTTGGACACGACTAAGCGACTTCACTTTACACTGTATTTACCATAGGAAAAAATTATGGACTATTTGATTTTAGAATAGCTGTTTTCTATATCAGTGACTTTCCCATTAACCAGGATAACTAAAATACTAAATTTTAAAGATAATGCCACAATGTAAAAATAACCCTCTCAATGACAAACTGATAATGATGGAAACTGAGGACAGATTAATCTACCTTGTCAGGTCTAATATACACTTCATGAAAAATCAAAATATTTTCTTTAACTTTGAATTCTTTTTTCTTTGGCATAGGCATAATAAGACAGTTTTATATTTTTGGTTTAAGGGTTTGGTTGTAAAATGTATGTCTTAAAATTGGTAAGCGTAATTAATGCTTATATTTTTCTAACTTTGTAAGTATATTTTAACACTGGTATGTCTAATTATCAAGTTGGAATTAAAATTTTCATTTCTACAGGTGCTTTTGCTCTGATTCGCCATAGGAAAAATGTGAGATTAGTAAGTCAGAGATTAGAAAGTTATCCTATTAATAAGATAGGATGCTTATTCCTTCAGGAATGCTAAAATACTATAAATATATAAAGAAGTGTTTCTGGTGAGCTTATTTGAGGGGTCATTTTAATTGTCTGAAATATGGCCATAGATACTTTACTCAGTTCAGTTGCTCAGTTATGTCCGACTCTATACGGCCCCATGAACCACAGCATGCCAGGCCTCCCTGTCCATCACCAACTCCCGGAGTTTACCCAAACTCATGTCCATTGAGTCGGTGATGCCATCCAGCCATTTCATCCTCTGTCGTCCCCTTCTCCTCCTGCCCTCAATCTTTCCCAGCATCAGGGTCTTTTCCAATGAGTCAGCTCTTCGCATCAGGTGGCCAAAGGATTGGAGTTTCAGCTTCAACATCAGTCTTTCCAATGAACACCCAGGACTAATCTCCTTTAGAATGGACTGGTTGGATCTCCTTCCAGTCCAGGGGACTCTCAAGAGTCTTCTCCAACACCACAGTTCAAAAACATCAATTCTTTGGCACTCAGCTTTCTTTATAGTCCAACTCTCACATCCATACATGACTCCTGGAAAAACCATAGCCTTGACTAGATGGACCTTTGTTGGCAAAGTAATGTCTCTGCTTTTTAATATGCTATCTAGATTGGATATAACTTTCCTTCCAAGGAGTAAGTGTCTTTTAATTTCATGGCTGCAATCACCATCTGCAGTGATTTTGGAGCCCCTCAAAATAAAGTCATCCACTGTTTCCATTATTTCCTCATCTATTTCCCAAGAAGTGATGGGACCAGATGCCATCATCTTTGTTTTCTGAATGTTGAGCTTTAAGCCAACTTTTTCACTCTCCTCTTTCACTTTCATCAAGAGGCGTTTTAGTTCCTCTTCACTTTCTGCCATAAGGGTGGTGTCATCTGCATATCTGAGGTGATTGATATTTCTCCCATGCTTTCTAGGTTGGTCATAGCTTTCCTTTCAAGGAGTAAGCATCTTTTAATTTCATGGCTGCAATCAGCATCTGCAGTGATTTTGGAGCCCCAAAATATAAAGTGTGACACTGTTTTCACTGTTTCCCCATCTATTTCCCAGGAAGTGATGGGACCAGATGCCATGATCTTTGTTTTCTGAGTGTTGAGCTTTAAGCCAACTTTTTCACTCTCCTCTTTCACTTTCATCAAGAGGCTTTTTAGTTCCTCTTCACTTTCTGCCATAAGGGTGGTGTCATCTGCATATCTGAGGTGATTGATATTTCTCCCAGCAATCTTGATTCCAGCTTGTGCTTCTTCCAGCCCAGTGTTTCTCATGATGTACTCTGGCATATAAGTTAAATAAGCAGGTTGACAATATACAGCCTTGACATACTCCTTTTCCTATTTGGAACCAGTCTTTTGTTCCATTAGGACTGTTAATTTTTCAATAAAGTACTGAACTACTGATAGGGCATTTTCATTAATTTGACTAGTAAGTAGTCAAGAATTTTGAAATAATTCATATATTTATAAATAATTTATATATTTATATATAATTTATATTTATATATAATTACATGAATCATAATTTAAAATAATTTATCTTTAAATATAAGTTATATAAATTAAACTTTTGTCAGAGAATAATGGATTAGACGGGAGTTAAATAAACCATAGCCTGAGGGCCACGTACCACTAACTTCCAGTTTGTTTTGGCCCTCAAACTCACTGTTTTTGTTTTACTTTTTTAAATGATTGAACAGAAAATTAAAAGTTGAAAATTGTTACATTTAAAAATCACATAAAATTCAAAATATAATGAGATTCTAATACAATGTAAATGCTGTATAAATAGTTGTAAACACAATGTGAATATATATAAATAAATGCCAGTGCAGCAAATTCAAGTTTTGGTTTTTGGAACTTTCTGGATTTAAAAAAAATATTTTTGATCTGTAGTTGTTTAAATCTGTGGCTGCAGGACCCACTGATATGGAGAGGCAACTGTAACCAGTTTTCTTATACATGTATTGATCAATTCAGTAATATGAATGTGGGAAGTATCCATTTGCTCATTATCTTGTGATCTTCTGGCCTGAATGTGGTCTTGCTCACTTTGAGATGAAATGGAACTTCTGAAGATTATTATTAATGTTCCCAAGGTGTACATTTCTTTTGAAATTGATTCTCCTATTTCCCTTAGTGTCTGAGTGACTGTGAAGTAAAATGAAAGCAGGCAGGTTGAAGTTTAATCCAGGTAAGATGGAAGCTTTTAGAGAAGCTGAAGAGTATTATCTTCACGCTGAATTAAAGTCTTCACAGCAGAAGTGATTTAGGATGGTGCCTCACAAGAGAGAATCTTTGCATTATGCTTTGTATAGTATACAAACTGTGACTTTTTATTTTTTAACCTGGTGGGCTTATCCTAATTTTTAAAGACTAATAAACTTTACTTAAAGACAGTGGCATGTTTATGTATGTATGCATACATAAAAATCAGGTGAGGGAGGGAGCAAGGTCAGGGCTCTCAAAGCTGAAATTAAATGTCCCCAGAGGAGCCTGGTAGGCTGCAGTCCATGGGGTTGCTAACAGTCAGGCACGACTGAACGACTTCACTTTGACTTTTCACTTTCATGCATTGGAGAAGGAAATGGCAACCCACTCCAGTATTCTTGCCTGGATAATCCCAGGGACGGGGGAGCCTGGTGGGCTGCCATCTATGGGGTCGTACAGGGTTGGACACGACTGAAGCGACTTAGCAACAGCAGCAGCAGCTTTTTCCTCCATGAAGAATTTAGCTAGCCCAGGTAACAGGCAGTGTGCGTAAAGCAGTTAGTGATATCAAGACCTGGACAATCACCTAAATCTGTAGCAAGCTACTTTAGAGTGTATTAGTTATTTACCCTTGCTTATTTTACTATGTTGGTGGGATTTCTTAGAGCTTAAAGAGAGTTAATTCTGTTGGAAGGCAGTCTTTATGCAGTTTCACTGTTGGAGTTAATATCTTTTGGGATAAACATGGGATTAATTGTAGATTAAAAGGTTATTTTATTTGGAATTGAAATAACAAGGAGAATGTTTTGAATTCTGTTTGTTTTTTTCCATCTTCCTGTATTACACACTTCCACTGCAAACCTCCAGATAGGCCTCTTTATGGAGGTTTTTGCCCGAATGATTTGTGGGGTTCTTTTGAGTGGGTAATTGGGTATTCAGTTGGAAACTTTATTTTGGCAGTGGGCTAATAGATTAATTCTGGATTTAAAAATGCATACCATAGTATAGATTTTTTTGGTTTGTTTTTTAAATAATGAGCTGCCAAGACAATTCCCATTATCCAGGTATTTTGCTTTCTTCTGATGGCAGGCACTTTTGGAAAACAGATCATGTTATTTAACTGTATTAACCTCTTTATCCACAGCAGAAATCTTGTTTCTCCTCTAAAGAGAAACTTAAATATGATATTTATAATTCACATGAAGGCTATAGGAGCGAGCATCAAGTGCTTATGATTACCTTCAGCTGATAAAAAAAGTAATGAAAGTCTAGTAGAGATAGCTTATTACTGTTGGCCTTAAGTGCAGCATCATTTAAATTCAAACAGCATTGCCCTTTGCTATGAAAAATTGTCCAAAGGGCAAAGAATTGTCTCTACAGCTATTCATTGATGGACATTAAACCTTGGTAGAGAACAGATTTCCATTGACAGTATGAAAAGGAAAACCAGAGTGTTTTTTGGAAAACTACTTATTCCAATAAATAATTTCCAAATGATTTCATTGGATAATTGAGGCTTTTCAAATATGAATATATAGAGAATTAGGAAACAAAGACGAATAGTGACATTTAGTAATGTCTCATCTTGAAAGCAGCCTTGCAGCCTTGGCTACCACTCTAGAAGTGAACATATAATTAGTAAAGCCCTATCATCATATTTTGTTATTTTATTAGGGGTCATGGTTATTGAATTTCCTATATCCTGATAAAAAATGTGAATTTTTCATCAGCAGTACTATGAATAATACAAATCTAATATTGTATTTCATTTTATTAATATTAATCTAAGGAAGACAGCAAACACGCACACATACTCTAAGGGAAAAAACATCAGCAAACATAGCAAAACAACTGAATAAGGACATAAAGAAAGCAGAAAACATTAGGAGGGGGAAATTAATTTATTGGACAATCACCTAAATCTGTATCAAACTACTTTATAGTGCAGGGGTCCCCAACCTCTGGGCCCCAGATGGCTACCTACTGTCAGATCAGTGGTGGCATTTGATTAGAAATAAAGTGCACAATAAGTGTGATGTGCTTGAATCACCCCAAAACCAACCCCCACCTCTGGTCTATGAAAAAATTGTCTTCTATGAAATCAGTCCCTGGTGCTAAAAATGTTGGGGACTGCTATTAGTGGAGTGTTTATTTACCTTTGCCTATTTCACTGTGTTAGTAGGATATTTAGAGAAAAGAAACCAGAAGCCTAAAAATATTTAAGAATAGATTTCTTAAATATTAATATTTAACGATGCCTGCCTTCTTAGGCAAAAAGTACGCACACATTTCTTAGAGAATGTTAGGAAATAATTTTGAAAATATAGGCAGAATGGGAAGAAACAACTCTTTCAACTTTTCCCCTTTTTAAAAGCATTAAAGTGACATTTTTGTCAAAATATCTTAAAAAGCCAAGTATTATATTTTTCATTTAGAAAATATGTACAGCTGTTTTTTAATTGGAAAGAGAAAATACTGTTGATCAAATTCAGACCAATTCAGTTAAGTGATTATTTTTAATCCTCTCTCAAAGAAAGTAATGCAGTGGCAAGAAAACAGGTATTCACACTTATATGGGATTTAAGAAAAATTTGTAAATTTTCCCAAGTGGTTAAGACACTGCTCTTCAGCTCCTGCTCTGCTGTCCCCATATCCCTGTGCACCGCTGAGTTCTAGTNTATTAACACACTCTATTGAAATCTCTAGAGTATAGGTAAAAATAGCATCAACGTGTTTTTCCCTTCATTATGGTTAATAGAAAAAGAGGTAAATTTCATTATTATGCAATTACATTTTAATGTATTTCCAGAATATGAATATGAAAAACTTACCTGGAAATTTACTGAACTGGAATTAATTAGTATTCTGATATCATTCCTAAATGTGCTGCTGCTCAATTGTTTGAAAATAAATGAAGAGAAGAGAAACTGGGCTTTGAAGACTGAATGATCTCTTGACTGGCTAATTAACGTGCTGGGCCATTTCCTTAGCACGCAGACGTTTTAAACAGATTGACAACGCTCCCCGGAGTTCACAACCTGCTGGAGACGGGGAGCTAGACGGCGGGCCTGGCGGGGCGGCGGGCAGGGTCTGAAGGCGAGGACCCTGAGGGGTGTCCGTCACCTGCAGTCGGTCACAGGACAGGCGGCGGCCGTTTCTTAAGGCAAAGAACCACCGGCGGTGCTGCGTCGTGAGCAAGTAGGCTTCCGTCTGGTGCCTTCTGAAGCGGATGGCCTGCAGGGATGACGGCACCCATCCTGCATGCAATCGGACGCTGCCCACAAGAGACCCCCAGGCGGAGTCCGCTGGCAGCCGGGACCCCGTCTCCCCGCCGCCCGCTGTCAGACGCTGGCTGAGCGCCCTCAGCCCTCACCTCCGCGCCGCACGCACCTGGCAGGTGCGTCGGGTGGGATTCCAGTTCATCTCCTGCTCCCGTTTCTCTTCAGTGCTCCTCCCGCTCCTCCTCTTCTCCCAGCAAACCTCCCGCGGCAAAGAAACGGTCTCCTCCCTCTTCCTCGGTCTCCTTCCCGACTCCGCGGTCGCCGATGCGTTTTCTAGCTCTCACCGTCTCTCGTGCAAAAGAGGACTTATAGGGGCTTCCCTGGTGGTTAGACTCTGCACTCTTGCTGTGGGGGCCCGAGTGTGATCTGTGGTCAGGGAGCTGAAGCCACATGCTGCAATTAAAACCCTGTGCAGCCAAACTCTTAAAAAAGTTTAAAAAATGTTTGTTTTTTTTTTTTTAAAACGACTTTAAATTCATTGAAGCATTATCTATTCTGTATAAAAAGCAGGACTTATAGGGGCTTCCCTGGTGGTTAGACTCTGCACTCTTGCTGTGGGGGCCCGAGTGTGATCTGTGGTCAGGGAGCTGAAGCCACATGCTGCAATTAAAACCCTGTGCAGCCAAACTCTTAAAAAAGTTTAAAAAATGTTTGTTTTTTTTTTTTTAAAACGACTTTAAATTCATTGAAGCATTATCTATTCTGTATAATCATTTTGGGAGACAGCACTTTTGTTCTTCAAATGGGGTCAATTTTCAATGTGGTATTTTGTATTTGTATGAAAAGAGGATATGGAAAAAATTTAATTACTCAGAATCACTCATGAACCAAAGAAGAAAATGTCTAATTATGCAATCATTAATATTCCTCAAATAGGTCATCAAACAGGATCTCTTCCTAAAATCCAACCTATGATTTCCTTCCTGCAGTGATACTTAGCCAAGTATGCTGTGTGAGAAGCCCTGGGGTCACAAGGATAAAAACAAATAAGCAAAAGATCTCTGCCTTCCAAGGACCTCCAATACAGTTGGGAATGTAGTCAGCAAGTTAGTAAGTAGCACCAGAAGAATCACAAATTGTGCTGGGCACAAAGGAGAAAACAGAAAACCGTGTGCCGGAGGATAAAAGGCAGACCCTTTACACTGGAACTCTTCTCTGAAGAGAGGACATTTTAGCCTGAGACTTAGGGTTAGATGAAGCTCATCAAACAAAAGTCAGAGGAGAGTTTTGTGTTTGTTTTTAAGAGGGAACAGTGGGTAAAGAGTGCCTGAGACGTCCAAGGCACTGGCAGAAAGCAGGTGAGATTCGGAGCGGTTAACAAGCAGCAAAGGACTTCAAAATGAGTTTGCCTCTGCAACCCAGCCAGTTCCTGCAGGGTCTTGTCAGACACAAGGAGGTGTTTAGATTTCGTTCTACACACACTGGTTTCGTTCGGGCAAGTTATCTGTATATTTCACATCTGCATTTTTTCTAATATGCAACACAGATCCTGAAGGTACACAGAGCTTCAATGCAGATGTGGTAGCCACTGTAAAAACAAGCGCAGGCGAGGAACACCACCTTGCCAGCATCCCAGAAACACCCCCGCCCGACCCTTGTCACTCAGAACCACCTTTCCTTCCCTTCACAGGTAATTGCTACCTTGACTAGTAGTCATTTCTCACTTTTCTCTACGCTTGTCCTACCTCAGTGTGAACTGATGAACACAATAGCTCAGGTTTCCAGATTTGTGAACTCTACACATGTGAAACTGCCTTTGTATCAATCTGTGTCTGCTTCTTTTGATAAGTATTGTTGATACAAATTCAAGAACATGGATGAATTCCCATCCATGCTGTTGCATGAAGCTGTAATTTATTCATTTTTATGGTTCTATAGTGGCCCATTGCATGTCTATCCCTCCATTTAATGTTTGAACCCATTCCACTGTGGATGTACCTTGGGCTTATCTTTTTTTTTGGAGGGGGGGGTACTGTGAACATTGCTGATATGAATACCATCATCCTTGTCTCTACTGCATATATACACTCATTCTTAATGCTTTTAGGAAGAGAACTAGGGCATATAGGCCATGCTTTTTTTTTTTAAGTCATTTTACCGATTAAAGCTTGTACCAACTGTGCAGTCTCAGTACTCCACAGCCTTGCCACCAACTGGTATAGCTATCCTTTTCAATTATAGCCTTTACAGTGAATGCTTTCACTTTTCAAAAGATTATTATGGATGTTGCATAACAGAAAAAAGTAAAGCAGGTATACAAGACAGGATCTGAAACTGGAACAAACAGGATTTGCTGATAGACTGAATACAGAGAATTAAGAAAAGGGAAATGTCAAGTATGAATTTCATGTTTCTGGCTTTAAGAATTGGCTAATGATGGTGCTAGTTTCTGAGAGAGAAAACTGGAAAACTGGGAACCAAATAGAGATGGAGGAGGAAAGTATCATTTATGTGGATGTATCATATGTGAGATGTTCGTTAGATTTCTACTTGATGTCAAGTGGGTATTTCAGTATACGGGTCTGGAGCTCAGAGCAGAGGTCATTAGGAATTAATGTAAAATTTTATACAATTTTTTGCTATTTAGGGGATAATATTATTCACAGAGAAAATACAGATAAGCAAAAAAGACAGTGTAAAATTTAGCCTTAAGAGCTGTGTCATGTTAGAGGTGACAGAAAGCAGCAGCTAGTGAGGAGGGAAGCAAACCAAGATGCAGTGCTTTAAAAAGAAGAATCTCAGAGGAAGATTAATGAGCTGCACCAAATGCTGTCAAGGTGTTGAAAACACACAGTCCTGTGGGTTTGTCGACACAGAGGCTGTTGATTGGGAGACGGGTTTAGTGTCCTAGTAGGAAGATAAGCAGGATTATAATCCTGCGTGAAGAAAACTTCAGAAAGCGGCGCACTCTAAAAATTGTTTTCCAGTTGTCTGAATAGAAAGGGGACTAGGAAACTGGGTCAGAGGCTAAAGGAAGAAGAAGCGCGAAGGCGAGTTTTTACAAGGATGAAAAGCGCCGGAACTTCTATATTCTTGTAATAGTCTGCTGTGTGTTCCTCAGTCGTGCCCAGCTCTTTGTGACCCCAGTGGATGGCAGCCCACCAGGCTCCTCTGTCAGTGGGATTTTCCAGGCAAGGATACTGGAGTGGGTTACCATTTCCTTCTCCAGCAATGGTCTAGTAATGACAGACAAATTGAAGATGCCGAAGAAAAAGGAGGGGAAAAAAAAAGGAGCAGTGTCCTGGTGAAGGGCAGAGGTGATACGGGTCCACAGCAAAAACGGAAGGACTGCCTTTGAGAAAAGCAGGAGTGTACTCTCCTGTGGCTGACTAAGCTCGATGAGGGCTGATGCACAGTGCAGGGAGGCGTGGGGAGAACGGGCGAGGACGCTCCTGGAGGCTTCCGTTCTCTAAGAAAGTGTGAGATTTTCAGGTGGTAGAGAGGAGACAGTGATTATAAGGTCCATGAAAAAAGGAAGGAAAGAACTTGCTCTTACCAGGAAAATGTAATAGGACTGGAAGCTGTGGCCCGATGTATTCTATGCATGAAAGTGAAAGTGTCCGACTCTTTGCGACCCTGTGGACTGAAGCCCACCAGGCTCCTCCGTCCATGGGATTTTCCAGGCAAGAGTACTGGAGTGGGTTGCCATTTCCTTCTCCAGGGATCTTCCTGACCCAGGGATCGAACCTGGGTCCCCAGCATTATAAGCAGACGCTTTTACTGTTTGAGCCACCAGGGAAGTCTATAAGCATGTATTCTATAAGCTTGATTTAAAATAAAGACCAGTCATAAAGGCTGATTTCTCCAGCAATGTCCAGGGATTGGTGTGCTTCTAGGAACATGGCTAAGTTAGCTGCAAGTTACGGAAAAACCGAGGCATGGTGGGTTCAGCAAACATGGGCTTCTTTCTTTTCTCTTACATAATAAAAAGTCTGGAGATGACATAGCTGTTGCTGTTGACTCAGCAGCTGCTTGAACAATGTCATCATGGACGCAGGCTGCTGCTCCCTTCACTTCGGTGCTCAGCATGCGGGCTTCTATCTTCAGTGCGTCAGCCGTCGTAGCAATAAAAAGGGTCTTCACCAGTCTCAGTAATGTTCTTTCAGGAAAACAAAGGATTTCCGAGAAACGCCCACCAGACTTCTACTCACATAATCAGTGGTAGACCTGTGGCACGTGGTCGAGGGAGCCTGGCTGCAAGGGAACCAGGAAGAGAGAGTATGTAGCTGTACACTGTCGCCCTGAATGAAACCATGGCTTTGTTAGGAAGGATGGGAGACTGTATAAATGTTACGTGAATACTCATGCTTGCCGCACAAAAAGACAGTAGACGTTTGAGTTCAACCACATGGGAGAATACTAGGCTAATTTAACAGAGGAGGAAAGAGAAAAGAGATCAATGATGTCCACAAGAGAGAGCTTATCTTTAGTGCTAAAAGAATAAAACTGGCCACCACAAAGGGAAAATAAAAATAAAAGATTGTGTTGAGAGTAATTTGCAAAGAAAAACTTAAAGACAACTTTTACCTAATGCCTCTACTTTTGACAAAAATATACTGATTTGCACATACATTTTAATTGTTATTTCTAGTATTTACTTTTTTTTTAAATAGTAAAGCTCCTAGAACATACCTTTATCTAAAACAAAATAACAATCAATTCAGCCAATTTCTGAGGAAGGCTAATTTTTAAATGCACTCATTCTGAAATACTAATATTTGTTACCATCCTGTGGTCTGTTTTAATTAGTCAGAATGAAACACAGCATGTATCTGTCTTCAAATTGCCACTTTCCTTTTGGTGATTTGGATTGTTTTTACGATGAAGGTAGCAATTTTGTGTATCAGTAAAGTTGTGCAACAGTAAAGTTCTTCACAAGCTAAGACACCAGGGATTAAAGGATAATTTAAAAACAAAGAAGGGCCCTTGGCTGTGCTGCTCTGTACTGACTGACTCAGTTGCTGCTGCCGCTCCTGCTGCTAAGTCGCTTCAGTCGTGTCCGACTCTGCAACCCCAGAGACGGCAGCCCACCCGGCTCCCCCATCCCTGGGATTCTCCAGGCGAGAACACTGGAGTGGGC
>SJYX01006806.1:5365-19208 GCA_006410675.1 Oreotragus oreotragus | reverse complement strand
CCATTTCTTTCAGAATTCTCCACAGTTTATTGTGATCCACACAGTCAAAGGCTTTGGCATAGTCAATAAAGCAGAAGTAGATGTTTTTCTGGAAATTTCTTGCTTTTTCCATGATCCAGTGGATGTTGGCAGTTTGATCTGTGGTTCTTCTGCCTTTTCTAAAACCAGCTTGAACATCTGGAAATTCACAGTTCACGTATTGCTGAAGCCTGGCTTGGAGAATTTTAAGCATTACTTTACTAGCATATGAGATGAGTGCAATTGTGCGGTAGTCTGAGCATTCTTTGGCATTGTCTTTCTTTGGGATTGGAATGAAAACTGACCTTTTCCAGTCCTGTGGCCACTGCTGAGTTTTCCAAATTTGCTGGCATATTGAGTGCAGCACTTTCATGGTTGACAACACATTTCAGTTATATAATTTTTAAGGTTATCTCCTTTGTTATAGTAAAGCAAATCGTTGGTACATTTTATGTTTATGAGAAAACTAGAAAATATCTCTTGAAAATGGTGTTTTCTGCAAGTTGGAAGAATTTAGAAAGATTTTAATTATTGTAACTAGAATTTTGGCTTCTGGAATAGCTTTCCAGGACGTGTTACAAAATTATAGGTGGAGTCTAATTGTGAAAGACTTGGACTTGTTTATTAGGTTATAGATATAATATTTTTAAAGTAGATTATTTTTTATAAAATATTATTTTATCTTTAATTAGATATACTGCTATAGAAGAAATACCTATTATATATTATGGGAAAAATTAAATAACATGCTAGTTATTCTTTATTTTGTCTTAGCCTGCGTTTGAATTCATTTTTAAGTGCATTGTCTATAAATGTTGTATTTCTAACTGAAGTGTAGAGATTTTTTAAAATTAATGACTCAGTCAGTGGGTTTATACAACATTTGTTTTATTGAGCTTTTCTTAGTAAAAGGAAAAGTTTAATGTTTTTAATAGAATCTCATTAACTTGAATAAGGACAAATGATTCTGAGAGTTGATATTAAATGAATACATGGGTTTTTCTGTGTGTTTTTAATACTTTAATAATAATTGAATTGCTTTTTCCTGCATAAAAAAGGAAATAAAATTTTCTTTGCTAGTATTATGAATTTCATATGATTTCTAATTCTATATTTCTATCAGATAATATATGTATATAACATAATAATGATGTTCTTTTGGTATATACCAGATCTATAATAGTTAGACTTCTTTGATTTCAGAATGTATTTTTTGGTGTGGTTTTTTTGTTCTGAAATAAAATGATTTTGTCAAGGTTAAACAAAAACTCATATGTGCTCACCTTCCTTAAATATATTTTATGTAGTCTAGTGTTTAAGACTTTGTACTCTTAGTCATTAAGGTGTCAAAGTCAGCGAGTAGGCTGGTGTCTTTATTATTAAAGATCAGTGATTATAATTGAGGTTTTGAAATTTTAAGTAGCAATGGCATTCCAGAAAGAATGATAACAGAGTTATTCAGCTAGATGTTTAAGAGAATGAAATCCCATGTGTCACTGAGCAGACTATTAAGTGAATGTACAGATGAGCAGGCAAGTTTGCCTGTCTTCCAGATGACATTAAGATCAGAGCTGTTGGAGCAGGCCTGAGTTGTGGAGGGCACCATGCTTCTCTGCATAATTCTTCCGAACACTTTCCCCCTGTCTTAAATATGCTGTATTCACTAAGCACTTACTGTGGGCTTATCGTATGCCATGCATCCTGTTGGATGCATGTTGGAAGAAGTAAAAGAAAATAAGGCAAGAGAAGGCTCTTGTACCTTGGATCTAGTGGTAAGAGATTTAAGACTGGATCTAGAGGTGAGAGATTTAAGATAACCCTTTTAGGTGAAACAAACCCCCAAGTATAAGTATACTTTTTTAAAAGGAGGGTTTTTGAGTACAGAAATGAAATCATCTCTTTCAAATGGCAAAGCTTTTAATCAGGTTCATATGGTGAATAAGCATACTAATTCTTAACAGTGTTTCTAGACATTTCATTAAAGTTTTCTTTCCCAAAGAGCGACCTTCAGATAAAAAGTCATAGTGAAAAGGGCAAAGCACTGTATTCTCAGGAGGTTCCAAGCTACTCTTGCCAACCTAAGGATATCCATCCTTTTCAAATTCCTCCAAGTCCACCCTGAGATTTGTGCTGCTGCTGCTGCTGCTGCTAAGTCACTTCAGTTGTGTCTGACTCTGTGCAACCCCATAGACGGCAGCCCACCAGGCTCCCCCGTCCCTGGGATTCTCCAGGCAAGAACACTGGAGTGCGTTGCCATTTCCTTCTCCAGTGCATGAAAGTGAAAAGTGAAAGTGAAGTCGCTCAGTCATGTCCGACTCTTAGCGACCGCATGGACTGCAGCCCACCAGGCTCCTCTGTCCACGGGATTTTCCAGGCAAGAGTACTGGAGTGGGGTGCCATTGCCTTCTCCGTGAGATTTGTGAGGGAGACTCAGATCCCTTGTGTCTTTTTTCTTGGCTTCTGCATGAACTCCGTTGTTTTCCAGTGTTCTGGCTACAGCTCACGGCGGTGACGTCTTCGAAGGCTGTTGAGATCAGCGACACCCTAGCTTTTGCTCTGTCTCATTGCTCACGCAGATACACTGGGGCTCTGGGAACCCCGGCTTGAGCTCGCTTGTCTGTCTCCTGGTCTCTCCAGGCCTCTTGTGGTGGTCCCCGTGTCAGGTTGAGAGCACTGTCCTTGGCCCCAGCTGCTGGCACAGGCTCCGGAGCCTTGTGCTCTCACAGTCCCGTGGAGAGTTTTGTGAAACACTTCTGTTTAGGTTTGACTTGCTTGTTGATTGCAGTGCCCTCGTACAGGCATAGCTGTCTGACATCACGCTAAGAACCGTAGCTCTGAGGCGCTATCGTTCTTTGTTCTTGAGCCAGTCTGTGTGGATTGACTCCTCACCACCCCAAGCCCCCAATTTCTTTCGACATAGTGTCTTCTAGTGTCTAGAAAAGCCTTAAATCCTAGGTGACCATAGCTCAAGTTCAAGAAATACACTCGGTGGGTGGTTCTTAGCAGACATTTGAGACGTTTATATTTACTGTCTTCTTTTTCAGCAAACTGTTTTCACATTTTGAATTATGCTTTGCTTCCCATTTGGATGGCGGAGAATGTTTAGCCATAGTTGTCTCCAGGTCGATTTTTTTCCACTTCACTTTTCTATGCTGAAAGATCCTAGTTTTCAGCCAGGCAGAATTCAGTTTCCATCTTAACGTCAACACTTTAACTGGTGGGGTGACCGTGATGCATTTCTACATTTCTGGGAAGCTTAATCCCCTCATCTGTGAATTTGTAAGAAAATATCTGTCTTACAGGGTTTGTTGCGAAGTTTAGATATATATCAGGGGCTGTGCACATGCTGAATGCTTATTACGTGGTAGGTAATGTTGACCTTCCTGGCTTGGTTGGATCACTCATTAACCATCAGTAAGTAAAATTAATCTCTCCTGTTACTTTGCTTCATAGATCTGTGCTTAACAGGCAGCTCTACTGCAAATCAGTTCTCTGCAGCTTCTCTGGAAAATGACTGCTTCTTTTTAAATGATCTCACCAGTCACCCCAAAAGTGACTTATATGTTGTTTATTGGTAGCTCACTGCGGACAGTTTTCCTTTAAAATGTGAGGGGAAACACTGGGACTGTTTGCACATGATGTAAGCATGTGACAGTCAGCAGAGTCTAGATTCAAACGCACCAGCTCACAGAGCCCGGCATTTCTGCAGTTCTCTGGACCACAGTCTGGTTATTTTTACAGATAGGAGGAAGCAACCAGGTGATCTTTGAAGAGCTTCTCCATGTTAAAACAATCTGTTACTCTCTAAGACAAGATATGTTATGCTCAACTTTGTATTTTAGGCTAGAGGTTTCCACATAAGTAAGATGTATTCTGATATTCCTATCCTGGAACAAGTAGATATCCAGGATAAACCTAATACAAGTCAGAGTTTGGAAATAGATCCAACAGCTTCCAGCCCTTTTTGTTTTGGCCTTTGATGATTTTCATTAAGTTTTAAAAATAGATAGTTTTTATGATATCCATTTGCAAATCAGAGACTTATTTTAAGTTATTTGCCAATGTATTATTTGGAGTGATTTTACCAATTAAAGAAGAATATTACCTTGAATTGTTATAGCATATTATATTCTTGAGAGCAATATGAAAAATCTGTTAAATAGGATATGCCGTGAGCCGCCACAGGAGATCCCACCCATGACAAGGTCATGTGGAAGAGAACTGTTAAGCAAGGCTTCAGAACTCAAGGGGCTCCCTAGGCTTTCTCAACCATCTACCCCTAAACCAGAATCTGTCTGTTTTACTATTTCATGACTTTCAGCAACTCCTCTGACATTAACAGGGGGCTAACCCTGACCACCTTTCTCTGGAGAAAATCAACTTAGGACTATAGCTAATAAGTCTCCTGGACATGAGAGGAATATTTCAAATCAACCCCCCTCTGTTAGCATTCTAGCTTGCTTGGCAGGTATATCCAGACTCTTGCAGCTACGCATGTGATTATTTACAGCCTCCCAACTGTGAGAGGCAATTTCATGACTTTCACCAACTCCTCTGACATTAACAGGGGGCTAACCCTGACCACCTTTCTCTGGAGAAAATCAACTTAGGGCTATAGCTAATAAGTCTCCTGGACATGAGAGGAATATTTCAAATCAAACCCCCTCTGTTAGCATTCTAGCTTGCATGGCAGGTATATCCAGACTCTTACAGCTACGCATGTGATTATTTACAGCCTCCCAACTGTGAGAAGCACGGAAAGCCTAAAACATAGAGCCTTTGAAAGAGTTAAAAGTTATTAGAGTAGTGCTAGTGCTGGTGTAGGCTTTCATTATTGGGCCAATGCTTGTTGCTAAGTTCCCATATCTCTTATCCACTGTGCACCTGGGAATGCATTAGTTAACATAGTGAGAATGCAAGAAAAACAAGTGTAGCCTTGAATTTAACCATATCAGACTTTTGAGCTAACTGGTTCTTTCTTGTAACTTGCTGCACCTTTGCTCTGTGAAAAACATAACTCTGGCATTTTTCTGAGGCTGACATAGATTAGAAATATAAAGAAAAAACACTTTGAGGGAAAATAAGTTTTCTGGTTGAGCAGCCTTTATCAAAAGAGGGTCATAAAATGTTCACAGGCCTCCAAGGCCAGAAGATACTGTACACAACATCATTTGTGGAAAAGGTATGCAGAAAAATCCTGGTTTTGATAAGGGTGAAACTGCTGGAAGGTTGGGCTGACTCTGTATGACCTTGTATCTTTCATTTCCCTCTATGTACAAAAAGTATATAAGTACCATTTAAAAATAAAGCTATGGATCTCGCTCATCAGAGCAGCTTGATCATTTTCCTCCTCTTACTCTCTCTTTCAGGCTGGTTCCCATCTGGAGTATAGAAGTCCGCCGTGTCTACTTATTTGCCTGGGTTTCTAAGACCTGAATGGGAAGGCACCCTGTGCCTTCACTCTCTCGGGAGACTGGGAGGGCACCTGTGGCCTCACGTAGTCGGTGCAAGTCTCTTGTCTTGAGACATTATTGATTTTCTGTATAAACCAAGGAACATCAGCCTCTTTTCTTCTCTCCTCTGTTTTCTTATCTATAACATTCTTTCCTTATCTCTCTCTAAATCAATCGCCAACGCCGTTTCTCCTTTGGGTTTCCCTGGATCCTGCAGGGGCTGGACCCCGGCGGCAGGAGAAGGGGACGACCGAGGATGAGATGGCTGGATGGCATCACGGACTTGATGAACATGAGTCTGAGTGAATTCCGGGAGATGGTGATGGACAGGGAGGCCTGGCGTGCTGCGATTCATGGGGTTGCAAAGAGTCGGACACGACTGAGCAACTGAACTGAACTGAACTGAACAGAGACAGGGTATGAGAGGTGGGAGAAATGGGCGAAGGGGACAAAAAGTAAAAAACAAATATATTAATTAATTGGTGCTTTCCATCAACTGATAAATGCAGAAAGAATGATGGAATCAGCCAATCACCATTTGGCAACCATCACCAAATTGAGCCAAGGGAAATCAACAGATATAGAACTACTCATCAAATTTTGATGAGGAATTTTGTATTTATATAATCTTAATGTACCTCCCCACAAAATACACATTAATTGCAAACGGAAAAGAGCATCTTTTGGCTGGAAAAATCGGGAAGTAATCAAAGTGAACACGAGGAGGACTGGGGCAAGTTGGAACCGTGGACCACTTGACAGGGTCAGTGAGGCCATGGTCACCTCGCCTGTGTCATCTTATGGTGACATCCTTGCCAATTGTGTGTCAGGTGCTCAGGTGTGTCCAACTCTTTGAGACCCCATGGACTGTAGCCCGCAAGGTTCCCCTGTCCATGGAATGCTCCAGACAAGAATACTTTAGTGGGTTGCCATGCCCTCCCCAGGGGATCTTCCTGACCCAAGGATCTAACTCACATCATCTGCATTGCAGGCGGATTCTTTATCACCTGAACCGCCAAACCAAGGAAGCCCAACTGTGCATAGCATCAAATGATAAGGAACTATCTGGCAAGCCAAACTTGAAAGACATTTTAAAAAATGACACATCATTTGTAAGTTTCCAAATTGTCAAATCAATGTCACAAAAGTCAAGGAGAGACTTGGGAAATATTCCAGATTGAAGGAGACATAAAAATGCAATACAATACATGATTTTTGGACTGAATCCTTTTGCTATAAATGACATTACTGAAACAACTGAAGAAATCTGAAAAGGGTGCATAACTTAGATGGTAGCAATACGTCATTGTTAATGACTTGAATTTGATGGCTGCATTGCAATTATGTAGAATAATGCAGGATACACACTACAGTGTTCGGTGGTGATGGGGCAACTTGCTCTCACTCAATATACAGGAAAAAACATTCTTTGCACTAGGCTTTCTGTGAGTGAGAACGGATTTCTAGACAGAAAAGAAAGTCTATTGATACTGCCCTACATTCTGTGAACAATGCAGCCAGTATATTAGTTAGTAAAAGTCAAGACAAAACAATGTAGGATTATTCTGACATCAGTCACAAGTACTTTCCTGATTGATCAGTATTTTCTACTTCTGCCTCAAAAATCAACCCGTCACTTAGCAAGTATTTATGGACCATGCCCTACGCGCCGCTCACTATTCCAAAGATGAACCAGATTGGCCTGGTTCCTGCTTGCACAGAGACTGCCTTTTGGAGAGAGAGACTGACTGACTGATTTCCCAGTGTTGGAGTCTACTGAGGTCATGCACGATCTTAAGTGAAAAGTTAACGCTTTCCCTTTTCTCTATCCACTTCTATTATTGCGTCACCTACCTTCACATCCTGGTAATAATAAATACAGAAGCTAAAAATAAAGGTTCCAACACATTCTTGGCCTTTCTAAATGTGGATAAACTTTTGATCATTTTAGGGTGGTTTGGAGGAAGTCCTTTCTATACAGAAATTGCAATCCCAGAAAACTGACTCTGTGACCACTTTCCAGGATGCCTGGGGGAGTGGGGGGAATCAGATAAAGGAAAACCTATATAATTACTTTTTCTTCCAGGCAAGGAGAGAATACAAAGCAAAGGAAATAGCCTTTATATCCTCTTACTATTTTGGTGGAAATAAGGCATAATGGAAAAAGTAACATTACTGAAGTGGAAAATCCTTTGAGAAAACTGGTGACAGATTCATAAGAATGCTGAGTTGCAGACGATGCTCAGGACTGCCAGGGCGCATTCTGAGCACTGTGAGCAGAAGAGCAGCTTTATGGTCTGACTACACGTCGTGATATTCGTGTACCCAGTCTGTTCCAGTGGTTCATTTTGCTTTGTTTTTAAAGAATAAAATGACACACAAGTCTTTTCTTTGCTTTATTAGAAGGAAACATCAAGACCACCATATCAAAAAAGGACACCAGCCTTCTTTTTTGTTAGGTTTTAACTAATATGACTTTCAGATTACAGAAATAATATATGCTCATTGTAGAAAATTTGGAAAATGCAGAAAATCATTGTAGAGAAAGGAAATACTGATTTATACTATCACTCAATCACTGAATATTTATATATAATGTGCGTGTATGCATTGTACACATGTAATATATGTGTGTGTCTAACATAAAATTCAATTCATAAAATCATAAACATACCCTTGTAAGCACTGATGGCAATTTTTTTAAAATAGAGTAATTCATTGAATACCATAATTATTCCAACTAAGCCTTTATATATGGGACATTAAAATTGCTTCAGTTTCTTATTGTAAATAATGTAATACATTAATATATAATAATTGAAAGTTTGTTTACTATGTTATCACAAATTCACTGAAATGGAATTGCTGAGTCATAGGCTAGATTTCTTTTTATATGCACTGTATGTTTCTCCACTTTTATTTCCCATTTTTTAAGAAAGGAGTAAGTAGAATGCTAAAGCATTTTGGAATTGAGAGTAATAGTAAAATGTCTACTCATTATCTATTGCTCTTAAAATGATATAAAGCCATGGAAGACCCTAAGTCCCAGAAGTAATAAGAAATCTTAAAGAAATGTGCAATGTGTACTTGGAAAAAGAAAAAAAGAAAAATGAGAGATGAATTCTAACTTCTCTATGGTGATCTCTATACAGGGAAGGCATTGATAGGAGTTTTAGGAATGGGATGAGGAAAGATGGAAAGCACCAGGTAAGTGTTACAATATTTTAAAAGATAAAGATGAAAGGGAATGTTAAGACTTCCTGGGCATGAATTAATACATTTAGGTGGAAAAATTAATATTTTTGACGAGATCCATTTTCAAAATGAAAACAGCAAATATATTTAAGTTTTTAAGAAGTCTCCTTTCTAGTTTTTTCTTTAAGGTTCAGGTTTAACTTTTCAAATTTTTGTAAAGACATTTTTTTCGGAGTAATTTTAAGTTTACAACAATGAGGGGGGAAGTACAGAAATTTTGCATATACAGCCTGACTTCACACAAGTAAAGCTACCTCGCTTTTTTATTACCATCGCTCACCAGAATGGTACATTTCTAACCAAGGGTGAGCCCACACAGACACTTCGTAAACATCCAAAGTCAACAGTTTAGTTTCACTCTTGGTGTTGCACATTCTATAGAAATGGATCGAAGGTACAATGACAATATCCACTATTATAACATCATACAGGGGCTTCCCCGGTAGTTCGATGGTTAAGATTCCATGCCCTGAATGCCGGGGGCCTGGGTTCAATCCCTGGCCAGGGAAATAGGTCCCGCCTGCCCCAACAAAGCTCCCACCTGCTGGAACTAAGATCCAGCACAGCCAAACAAGCAAGCAAACATTTCAGGAAGCTGGCATCCACGGAGAGCACTTCACGGCCCTGACAGTCCTGCCTGCGCTCCTGCCCCTGGGGCCCCCACCCCACCCCAGCACACCTGTCACGCCCTTCCTCGCCAACCCACGGCTTCATCGGACAGGCCTGCAGCCACCACCTTTGCTACCGAGAGCTCTGCTCCCCGGCCACAGCTCAGGAGACCTCCGCGGGACACCTGAGCCAAGCCAGACGGATCAGAGCCGTCTCTCTGAGAATCTGGCCTGGGGGTCACGGTTCCACGCTGGGCTAGAGCACGGTCTCCTGATTGGAGAGACGCAGTGGCAGGAGACGGGAGGCCGCCGTGGCCCCTCTCGGCTCCGCACGGTGGACCGGCGGCAGCCTGAGCGCAGAGCCCGGCCTGGAGGCGGGGACGCGGGAGAGCGGGGGCAGAGCCTGTGTCCCTGACCCAGACCTGGCGCCAGCTTTGTTACTCCGCACGGGGCCGCCACCCAAAGCTCGCAGCCCTGCCAAGGACTTCTCGCTCTCGTTTAAATTATTTCAAAGTTCTTACCTGCTACAAAACTAATAAAAAGAAGTAGTATCTCCATTCCACAGCTGAGAACGTCCTTGGTTCTCCACTCACTGGAAAGCAAAGGGGCTCCGACTTCGGTGGTTGTTCAACGTTTCTCCATGAGGTCCACCTTCTTTAAATGTTTGCACAGTAGTGGCCCAAAAGCCTGATCAATGCTCACATGTCTTTTATTTTGACCACACTGTTTTGTACATGGCAGTTTATTTGGAGAAATTCCAGTTACAAGCTGGCCCTGGACTCAGACAGACTCAGTCACATGCATCTCTTACCAAGAATGAACTCTTAAAGATTTGGAACCCTTCAGGCTTGCCTCAGGCATAGCTTGTGTCCTCAAGCCCTGTAGAACTATCTAATCTTGCATTTAAACAGTAGCTGCCAAATAAACACACATCACCCAGAGACTATAATAAAGGGAAAAATAAAACAGAAACATGTCATACTTCAGCTCTGTCCTTTTGATGTGACCACTTGGAGTTTCTGTGCTTAAATTTTTAAAAAGTTGCTTAATAAAGAGAAGTCGTCATGGAATTATTTGTCCCAACAAAAGACAGGCACAGATTTTTTTTTTTAATGCATTGATGTATTAAAACTTGTATTGATATAATTAACAACTATTACTATGCTACTGTTTTATTTTTCATAGCTATTTCACTTGTCATTATACATATACTTATTTACTGATTTCTTCCTCTGGCATGTTTATATACAGAAAACATAATAAAAGAAAACTTCTCCCATCTGTAGTTCTGCCATTTTTTTAGAGGATGAGATGGCTGGATGGCATCACGGACTCGATGGATGTGAGTCTGAGTGAACTCCGGGAGATGGTGATGGATAGGGAGGCCTGGTGTGCTGCGATTCATGGGTTCGCAAAGAGTCGGACACGACTGAGTGACTGAACTGAACTGAACATCATAGTTGATATTTTATGGTTTATTTTGTAATAGTTTTCTGAATTTCCATAAATCAAGTAGAATGGTTTCTTAGTTCTCATTACCTCTAAGAAGTACTGAGTTAAAGTTAAATGTAGGACACCTCTTAGTCTTTAATATGCTTATGTTCATTGTGTATATCCTTAAAGTAGGTATGGTAAGCACCTTATTGTACTGTACAGCTTGGTATTCACAGAACACCTATTGGCATTCTTCATATTAGTGTTCCAAGGATAGTTTGTGAGAAACTCAGTCGTATGTAATTCTTAGCAGTTTATGAAGTACTGTTCATTATTACCTCCTTTGATTTTCACGACTCTGTTAGGTATTGTTTCACTAGTCAGATGTATGAGTGTTGGAGAAACTATGGCGATATTACAAAGGCACATGTTTACTTAGCTGGAGATTTTATATTGAGAAGGAAATTTGATCTTAACTCAGCAATGGTGTGTTGTTTTAAGAAGTATTTGAGAAGTTAATTCAGTACAGCACGCGGTCGCAAAGAGTCGGACACGACTGAGCGACTTCATTTCACTTTCACTTGGTGATTAAAGGGAAATATATTAGAAGACATTGATTTAGAGAATGAGGGTTTAAGAATGTCAACTATTTACCACTGGGTGTGCGAGTGAAATTTTCCACTCCTTAATTATGTTTGTGTCAATAAGAAAGAATTTCTTTAAATGTTGTATGTTTTTAGAAGTACATTATTCCTGATGCTGGAAAAGACTAAAGGCGAGAGGAGAAGGGGATGGCAGAGGATGTGATGGTTGGATGGCATCACCAATTCAGTGGGCGTGGACTTGGGCAAACTCTGGGAGATGGTGAAGGTCAGGAAAGCCTGGCGTGCTGCAGACCATGTGACCACAAAGCATCAGACACGCCTGAGCAACAACATCAGTGGCTCTAATATAAACTCCTTGGATTCTTATTAACTCAAAATTTAAAGTACGTGTTAATCTCTAATGTTATTGTTTGCTAAGGCTGCCTGTGTTTGTTTCTAAAGTGGGAGCCCCACAGTCGAAACCATTGGATCATAGACTGATAGGAAGTTGTGCTGAAAGAGATTTTCTGTGTCCCTTAGTCCATCCTTCTCTTCTAAAAGCTGAAATTATCCCTGCAACATTCCTACTGGATCATGGAATCGTATAACATGATTGATAATCGCTGGAAAGATGCTCAGTTGTTTTATTTCTTAGCAGATGCTTATATATTGTTTAGCATTTTCCAGACAGTGTC
Organism: Oreotragus oreotragus; assembly: GCA_006410675.1. Lineage (NCBI taxonomy): Eukaryota > Metazoa > Chordata > Mammalia > Artiodactyla > Bovidae > Oreotragus > Oreotragus oreotragus. Next base: position 7,161 of record SJYX01006806.1, on the reverse strand, counting down.
CCAAGGGATCCATAAATATCAGCTTATTTCATTAATTGTTACTGAGTATCTGCTAATATGCCAGGTACTTTGCTTGGTTTCTTGAGTTATTTTATTAAATCGTACAGCAGTTGACTGTGAAAGTTTGTATTATTGTACACATTTTATAGATGAGACAGATACTCTGCTCATGCATCTCAAACTGAGACGACACACCTGAATACTGAGGTTAATACCAAAGACAGGAAAAGAACTCTGCTACCTCTTCTGGAACTGGTGTTTTTTTTTTGATACCCAAGCAGAATCAGCAGAATTCTCTTCAGTTTCATGTTTTCCAGGAGGATTTGCTCTTGTAGCTCCCATGTCAGTAGCAACAGCAAATCTTTCCTCTCGAAAAGAAACTGTTCTTGGGTTGAAGGGATGCTTTGAACAGTTCCTTGATGTTAGAGGAGAGATGTTTAAGGTGCCTGGGAGAAATAATAAATGGTCCTCATTCAGCCACAGACATTAGCTGTGGCTGTGCATGATGGCTGGATTTTGAGAAAGCATGTGAGAGTAGAATGGAAGAGGGTCGGGGTGACTTCCAGGGAGGAGAAACAGGGGAAGGAAGAATGGGTGTGTGGGAGCAATATTGTTAGGTTCTGGAATGCATTGTGTGATACAAATTTTATCCCTTGTCTTCCCACAGAATCTTTATTGAACGGTTTAAAAATAACGTGTGGACCTGGGTTTGTTTTTTAGTCCAAGTACTAACTGCAGTTTTGTGGGGAGACTCAGAGCTGACTTGCTGAGATGACCCAAGGGAGGCTGACACACCTAAGTTCCATGCTTGTCTGTGGTCCCTGTATATATTTCCCTCTGGCAATGTACGTGTCACTTCCTTTTATGTAGCATCTGAAAGGGTTTTAGACGATTAAAGGAGAGAATGGTCCCTTCTCTGAAACCTACTCTTTTATATAAGTTAAATAATTTAAGTTCTGTAATCATTCTGTAAACATTATTCTCAGACACCTTAGCATCAGTAGCCCTGCTGTAGTTGGGCCCACTCCTGTTTGCAAACTCCACATATATTTATACAATAGCAAGGACTTAGACACTGCTTGATCTCTGCACGTCCTCTAATAGTATATTCTGTTTAGAGTAGATTCTCTGTCACTTTGTTTGGTGTTTAGCAAACTGCTCTTTACTCTTGGCATGTTAATTATATCCCACTGAAATTCATTATGTAACTACTTAACTCAAACCAGTAACATACATTTGAAAAATTGAAGTTTTGAGTCTACGTTCTGTTTCCTATATCCATTTTAACATATGTGAAAACAATTTGTCCTTGCCCTTTATTACTGAATTTTGAGATACTAAGAGACAGTTTTCATTCCAATCCCAAAGAAAGGCAATGCCAAAGAATGCTCAAACTACCGCACAGTTGCACTCATCTCACACACTAATAAAGTAACGCTCAAAATTCTCCAAGCCAGGCTTCAGCAATACGTGAACCATGAACTTCCTGATGTTCAAGCTGGTTTTAGAACAGGCAGAGGAACCAGAGATCAAATTGCCAACATCCACTGGATCATGGAAAAAGCAAGAGAGTTCCAGAGAAACATCTATTTCTGCTTTATTGACTATGCCAAAGCCTTTGACTGTGTGGATCACAAAAAACTGTGAAAAATTCTGAGAGAGATGGGAATACCAGACCACCTGACCTTCCTCTTGAGAAATCTGTATGCAGGTCAGGAAGCAACAGTTAGAACTGGACATGGAACAACAGACTGGTTCCAAATAGGAAAAGGAGTACGTCAAGGCTGTATATTGTC
>SJYX01006803.1:0-16322 GCA_006410675.1 Oreotragus oreotragus | reverse complement strand
GGCCAAGTTGTGTGTCCTATGGGATTTTAGTTCTCCAACTAGGGTTTGAACCTGCACCCCTTGCAGTGGAGGCGCAAAGGTCTAACCATTGGCCCACCAGGAAAGTCCCTCGTTAATTTATTTGAATTAGACAAGATTTCAGTGTGTTGATGAAGTCTGTTTATAACATTGCAGAACTGTTCAGGCTAAGCCAAGTAACAGCAATAAAACTTCTGATCCTCCAACACCAAAAACTGCAACAACAAAAGCCCCTTCCATGAAACCCAAAGTTAAACAGCTGAAAGTAAAGGCCGAGCCACCACCAAAGAAAAGGAAGAAATGGAAAGAAGAATTTTCATCGTCCCAGTCGGACTCATCTCCTGAGATCCACTCTAGTAGTAGTGATGATGAGGGTAAGTTCTTCATGAAATGAATACCTTAATAATTTGAGATTTGCTGCATTAATGGAGAGGAACAATGATGCTGACAATTCAAAACGTATTTATTTTTCCTTAATTCGGTAATTTAGCTGCCTCATTAAGTTCTGCTTAGGCATGTATTTGCCCATGACTAAGCTAAATAACTGTGCCTTAGTTTCTCTTTTATAAAGTGAAAAGACTGAAATACATATCAGTTATCTAACATGCTTTTTGACCTTAGAACCCTTGTACACTGTTAGAAACTGTTGAAGACACCAATGAGCATTTATGTAAGCTCTTTATATATTGAAATTAACTTTATTAGAAATTAAACCTGAGACAGTTGTAAAACAGAAATGTACCAGGAAAGATCTATCAGCCATCAAACTTACTGTGTAACATTTACAAGAAATTTTCAGCAGTTCAGTAGTCCAGGGCAGAAGCAGGCAACTCCTACTGGTGGGCTAAATGTGATCTGCAGCCTATGCTTAATAAAGTTGTATTGGAAAACTGGGAATTATTTACATGTTTTCATAAGTTGCTTTCCCCTTATAGTGACCGATTTGAGTAGTTCTTACAGAGCGCATATGACCATTAAAGTGCCAAATATTTACCATCTGGCCCTTTACAGAAAAATACGCTGACCCCTTATTCTAATAAGGTAGTCAGAAAAACAGGAAAGGATGACGGAAGGCGACATGTGTCATGCTAAAGCTAAAAACCTTGGGATTCTGTAAACAGAGGGGAATACTTGGAGGGATTTAAGTAAAAGAACAAATGGTAAAATCTGAATTTTAATTATGAGACATCATCTGTCTGTTCAGTCGCTCATTCGTGTCTGACTTTTTGCAGCCTCATGGACTGCAGCATGTCAGGCTTTCCTGTCCATCACCAACTCTCAGAGCTTTTGAGGAATTCCAGATGTATTCTTGGCAGAACTCGAATGATGAATTGAGTTTTGGGGGTACTGTTGAGGTTGATGTCTGGGATGATTTCTGGCATTACAAGTATCATTGCCTGGGAGCTGATCTCAGAGATAACTTGGATAAAAATAGAATTATAATAAAAATTCTTTTGTAACAGAAGTTTGCTTTAAATGTATTATTTTTAAAAGCTACTTATGAAGTTATTTAGAAATGTTTGTAAAGTATCAGAATTTGTAAAGAAATTTAGTGCTTTGAGTATGCATGGAAGGCATTATATATAATTTCACAGTTAGCATTCCTGCTTACTGTTGAGAGTAGAGAAGTTTAAGTTCTGCTTTGCACTGTTATTTATACAGCTTCCTCTGATGACAATCAAGTTGAAAATTTTCTTTCACTGATAATCTAAATTGCCACTCGGTATCACTAGTAGGCAAGCATTACTAGTGCTTCTTAAAAAGAAGGAAATATGATAATAAACATAGTTTTTAGGCTGGTGGTTTTCCAAACTGTTTGTTTCAAGACTTCTTTATAATCTTCAAATGTATTGATGATTCCAAAAGACATTTGTGTGTGTGTGTGTGTGNTATCACTAGTAGGCAAGCATTACTAGTGCTTCTTAAAAAGAAGGAAATATGATAATAAACATAGTTTTTAGGCTGGTGGTTTTCCAAACTGTTTGTTTCAAGACTTCTTTATAATCTTCAAATGTATTGATGATTCCAAAAGACATTTGTGTGTGTGTGTGTGTGATTTGTATCTATGTATATCACCAAGTATCAGTTAAAACAATTTTAAAATATTTTAAATAAACCCATTACATATAAAGGACTTCCCTATAGCTCAGATGGTAAAGAATCTGCCTGCAATGCAGGAGACCTGGGTTTGATTCCTGGGTCAGGAACATCCTCTGGAGAAGGAAATGGCAGTATTTCCTTGAACTCTCCAGTATTCCTGCCTGGAGAATTCATTGGACAGAGGAGCCTGGCGGGCTACAGTCCATGGGGTCGAAAAGCATCGGACACGACTAAGTGACTAACACACATGTTACATATTAATGTCAGTTTTATAAACACTCGTGTTTAATTAGAATAGGATTTTCATACTCTGTATTAGGTTTTTTATTAGCTGTTATTTTGGTTAAAGTATGTGAAGAAGACCTGGACTCACGTTAGGTATGTAGTTAGGAAAGAGAGGAGTATTTCGATTACTTTTTCAGATAATTATGGATATTTTTCTCTGATACTCAAGGGATTTTATTTTGTAAACTTGACAAGTGGTAGTTTCTTCAACTTTTCATGCTTGTTACGTTAAAATCTGTTTTACTCTTTGAAGTATCTTTCATCCATGAATGACTTCATAACATTTTTTGGCCATGTGAAAATATTTGTTAGCTCATTGATGTTTTTTTNAAAGTATTTCCTCTTATCTCTTTGAGTTTATGATGGATTGGTATTACTTCTTACGAACCCACCTTTGTACCCATTTTGACCTGTGCTTAGCGTTGTGGGATGTTTTTAATTTCTTTTATTGTTTTGTTGTTGGTCTGAAGATTCAGATGTTCTCGTTCTTGAGTTCTTTTGGTAGTTTGTGTCCCGTTCACCTCAGTTATTTGTTGGCATACAGTTTTTCACATTACTTTATGATCCTTATTTAGCTTTCAGTGCTGTTTCAAAGTATCTGAGGGGTGTTGTTCTGTTTCCCACCTTCAGCTGGCTTTTCTTCTTCTAGGCCTTGGTTGTCTGACCCTAGTCTTACATTGCTTTTTTGTCTCTGTTCTTTTAAAACTATTTTTGTGCTACCCAAGTGGAACTAGGGGTAAGTTTAGGTTGACGGAGGTTCTCTAATTGTCATCCAGATGTTAAGAAGTTAATAAATGCTCTTTTTTTATTTTGATTTTTTAAATTGGTAGATAATTGCTTTACAGGGTTGTATTGGTTTCTGCATAGAGCATTCTGCATACTGTTGAATCGGTCACCCACATATGTGTATGTATATATATATATATTCATATATCCTCTTCCTCTTGAGCCATCCTCCGTCCTCCCACATCCTGCCTCTAGGCTGTGGCCGGGTGCAGGCTGGCTCTGTGTGCCACGCGGCAGCGGCCCGCCGGTCTCACCTGTCTCACACGTGGTGGTGCATGTAAGTCAGTGCTGCTTCCTCAGCCCGCCCGCCCTCTCCTTCGCCCGCTGTGCCCGGGTGCAGGCTGGCTTCCTGTGCCACGCGGCAGCCACACACGGTGGTGCATGTAAGTCAGCGCTGCTTCCTCAGCCCGCCCACCCGCTCCTTCCCCGGCTGGGTCCACAAGTCCATTCTCTGCGTCTAACAAGCATTCTTTAATTTCATTGTTTCAAACAGTTTGATGGCAAAAATAATAAAGTCTCTTTGTAAACTGCAGATTTTACTCAAAGCAAATAAATGCTTGATGTTCTGTATTGCTAATCTGCGTTTGCTCGATCTAGTTTCAGAAGCCACGCAGGTGGCGACTGCCAGCGCCGCTGCCGTGGCTACTGGTGCTGCCGCTTCTTGCTCCACCACTGTGGGTGCAGTTACGCAAGAAACGCTCTGCTCCGCTCCATCTGCAGCAGAGACCCCAGAAAACAGAAGCTCTTCAGAACCCCCGAAGTCCATCGAACTTGACGGTCTTCTTTCAGACCAGTTTGCCAAAGGACAGGACGCTGTTGCCATAGAAGGTTTGACAGATGAGGAGGACCCAGAAAGTGGAGGAGAAGGCCAGTACAGAGAGCGTGATGAATTTGTGGTAAAGATAGAAGACATAGAGACTTTTAAGGTAATGTGAGTGTTCCCAGGTCTAAAGGTCCTAGTTTAGAGGGTGTGTCTTCGTGATGGCTTAATACCTTGCATCTAGTTTAAGTTGTGAAGAATTATGAAGTTTGGAGAAAATGGTTATTTATGTAATTTTAAAATTTAAAGAAAATAATAGGAATATAATGTGAAAGTAGCATTAGACTATTTTTTTGTAATTTCAAATTGTAGAATATTACAATTCCGTGTACGAAATTTTAGCACTATTCAGAACACTTATTTTGGGGGTTTTGTTTGCTTGCTTTTTTTAAATTTTAAATTTATCAATTTTTAAAATCGAAGGATAATTGCTTTATAGAATAGTGTTGGTTTCTGCCAAACATCAACATGAATAAGCCATGTTTGCCTGGTTTAATTTTATTTTTTAATTGCAATGGAGAGAAATGGCATTAAAAAATACAGTGAAGAACATAACATTTAAATTATCCATATTCCTTCCATTCACAATTGTCTGTTGTTAGTATTTTAGCATATTTGTTTCTGATAGTTTTGAATATGTATGTACTATATGTAATAAAATTGCAGAAACAATGTATCATTAGCAGAAAACTTTCCAATAGCTATAGAAAAGGGTAGTGGGCTACTTTGTATATTTGTACTCCCTGTTTCTGGAAGAATTTAAGCAGAGACTGGATAGCTGATGTATAAGAAGTACTGTGAAGTTCAGCTAGGTAAATGATAAAAGGTTGAACTAGGGAGTTCTTTAAGATTCCTTTCAGCTCTCAGAGTCTATAAATCTAGACTATATTGCTGGTTTTTATAAGTGTCATTAATTATTCTTACAGGAGGCTTTAAAAACAGGAAAAGAACCCCCAGCTATTTGGAAAGTACAAAAAGCTTTATTACAGAAGTTTGTTCCTGAAATTCGAGATGGGCAAAGAGAATTTGCTGCTACAAATAGTGTAAGTAAAATGCTTGTTTACATTAAGCTTCCTATTTTTTGACAGTGATCTTGGGTAAAATAAAGAATGATATAAATTTAAATGTATTGTTTAATGTATTTATATTGAGCATCTATGATATATTAATAGGTAGCATAAAATTTGAACTATAGAGTATATGATGCTCTGATTTTAAAATAAAAATAATATATAAATACTAACTACTTAAATGGCTTAACTCTTTTTTTTAAAATAATGGAAAGGAATTAACATTAGTGTGGGAAGAATTCTGATGGACCTAGAAACACTTACATTGGTTATTCTGCCAGTCAAATATCCTGACTTACCAAGAAGACTTACAGAATTATTCCTTTTTACTTGAGTAGTTGTTTAATAGCATTGAGCAAGTAAGCATCTGACAATTAGCCAAAGAAGACTGCATCTATATATAGGCTTGCAGTTAAGAATGAGGCTGGGATCATTTTTATTGAGGATGCAATTAACCTGGCCTGAGCTGCATTTTGAAGGATGACTTTATGACAGTCTGTCATGACAACAAGGGAATATTTTATGTATGGAATGTACAATTAAGTAATTCAAATTGCTTCTTTCCTTAGTATCTTGGCTATTTTGGAGATGCAAAGAATAAATACAAAAGGATATATGTGAAGTTCATTGAAAACACTAACAAAAAGGAGTATGTCAGAGTGTGTTCCAAAAAGCCGAGAAATAAGCCTTCACAAACTATCAGGTATTTATTATTTTATGTAATATGTTTGTAATAATTATTGGAAAACTTATTCTTGGTGATATACAAAGAACTGTATCAATTAAAGAGACTGATTTTTTTTTTTCCATTATACACAAGTCTGAAAATCATTGCTTAATGTCATAAATGATTCCTTTTGAAGTAATGAGATAGGAATTATAAAGCCTGTGGCTATCATGATGGGATGGATACCTTTTTCTTCCCTGAGTCCTTTTGGTATAGTGGAAAATAATTGGANTATCAATTAAAGAGACTGATTTTTTTTTTCCATTATACACAAGTCTGAAAATCATTGCTTAATGTCATAAATGATTCCTTTTGAAGTAATGAGATAGGAATTATAAAGCCTGTGGCTATCATGATGGGATGGATACCTTTTTCTTCCCTGAGTCCTTTTGGTGTAGTGGAAAATAATTGGATTTACAGTCTAAAGATTTGAATCCATCTCTTTATGACCTAGATTAATATAGCATTTCTAGGGACTTCTCTGGTGATCTAGAGGTTAAGATTCCATGCTTCCACTGCAGGGATTGCAGGTTTGATCCCTGGTCAAGTACTAAAATCCTGCACATTGTGAAGTGAAGTGAAGTTGCTCAGTCATGTCTGACTCTTTGCAACTGTAGCCTACCAGGCTTCTCAGTCTATGGAATTTTCCAGGCAAGAGTACTAGAGTGGGGTGCCATTTCCTTCTTCAGGGGATCTTCCCGACCCAGGGGTCAAACCCAAGTCTCCAGCACTGTAGGCAGACACTTTACCCTCTGAGCTACCAGGGAAACCTAAGATCCTGCACATGGTACAGCAAAAAAAAAAAAAAAGTAAAATGAAAATAATAACGAAATGTCAAATTTAAAATGAGAAAAAACTATTTAAGGCCTGTACATTACATTAGAATTGTCTGGCTTGTCTGGAGCATGAATTTTGAAAACCATGAATTTGGAAGTGATGACCCAGCCACATTCTCTTTAATCTATATGGGAAAGCAGGTGTGAGCCTAGATATTCTCAATCTAGTGCTCAGAAGGTCTAGTTAATGAAGATTACAGCTTAGTGGACACAGCCACTGTATCTCTGTGATGGAATTTTATCCTCTCCTTCAAATCTCCAAAACCAGGGCACAGCAAATCTTACTTCAGAGACTCTGGCACAGATCCAGTTGAGAGTCCATATCAAAACCTGGCACCAACAGAGCCTGTGAGAGTTCTGATGTGCCAAGGTTGATGTGACTAGAAGTCCATTGGTCACTGCAGTACAGCCTCATAGTCAGGAAAAATGGGTTCATGAAGGGAAAGGAGTGGAGGGAGAGAGAGAAATAAAAGGGGCTGAATTAATATAGTCCCTTACTAACTGAATATGTTGAATGTCAGTGTTAACAAGTATATTTCAAGAGAATTTTGGAGCAGTCACCATTGGCTATGTGTAGGGCTTAGACTTTATTTTGGAGGTATTAGTGAGGTGATTAAATTTTTTTCACCAGTGTTTCTCGATTTTCTGTTTATTTTTAATTAAATTATTTATATAAAAATTTTTTATTCTAAATTTTTATTTAATTATTTACTTTTTTTGGCCAAGTTGTGTGTCCTATGGGATTTTAGTTCTCCAACTAGGGTTTGAACCTGCACCCCTTGCAGTGGAGGCGCAAAGGTCTAACCATTGGCCCACCAGGAAAGTCCCTCATTAATTTATTTGAATTAGACAAGATTTCAGTGTGTTGATGAAGTCTGTTTATAACATTGCAGAACTGTTCAGGCTAAGCCAAGTAACAGCAGTAAAACTTCTGATCCTCCAACACCAAAAACTGCAACAACAAAAGCCCCTTCCATGAAACCCAAAGTTAAACAGCTGAAAGTAAAGGCCGAGCCACCACCAAAGAAAAGGAAGAAATGGAAAGAAGAATTTTCATCGTCCCAGTCGGACTCATCTCCTGAGATCCACTCTAGTAGTAGTGATGATGAGGGTAAGTTCTTCATGAAATGAATACCTTAATAATTTGAGATTTGCTGCATTAATGGAGAGGAACAATGATGCTGACAATTCAAAACGTATTTATTTTTCCTTAATTCGGTAATTTAGCTGCCTCATTAAGTTCTGCTTAGGCATGTATTTGCCCGTGACTAAGCTAAATAACTGTGCCTTAGTTTCTCTTTTATAAAGTGAAAAGACTGAAATACATATCAGTTATCTAACATGCTTTTTGACCTTAGAACCCTTGTACACTGTTAGAAACTGTTGAAGACACCAATGAGCATTTATGTAAGCTCTTTATATATTGAAATTAACTTTATTAGAAATTAAACCTGAGACAGTTGTAAAACAGAAATGTACCAGGAAAGATCCATCAGCCATCAAACTTATTGTGTAACATTTACAAGAAATTTTCAGCAGTTCAGTAGTCCAGGGCAGAAGCAGGCAACTCCTACTGGTGGGCTAAATGTGATCTGCAGCCTATGCTTAATAAAGTTGTATTGGAAAACTGGGAATTATTTACATGTTTTCATAAGTTGCTTTCCCCTTATAGTGACCGATTTGAGTAGTTCTTACAGAGCGCATATGACCATTAAAGTGCCAAATATTTACCATCTGGCCCTTTACAGAAAAATACGCTGACCCCTTATTCTAATAAGGTAGTCAGAAAAACAGGAAAGGATGACGGAAGGCGACATGTGTCATGCTAAAGCTAAAAACCTTGGGATTCTGTAAACAGAGGGGAATACTTGGAGGGATTTAAGTAAAAGAACAAATGGTAAAATCTGAATTTTAATTATGAGACATCATCTGTCTGTTCAGTCGCTCATTCGTGTCTGACTTTTTGCAGCCTCATGGACTGCAGCATGTCAGGCTTTCCTGTCCATCACCAACTCTCAGAGCTTTTGAGGAATTCCAGATGTATTCTTGGCAGAACTCGAATGATGAATTGAGTTTTGGGGGTACTGTTGAGGTTGATGTCTGGGATGATTTCTGGCATTACAAGTATCATTGCCTGGGAGCTGATCTCAGAGATAACTTGGATAAAAATAGAATTATAATAAAAATTCTTTTGTAACAGAAGTTTGCTTTAAATGTATTATTTTTAAAAGCTACTTATGAAGTTATTTAGAAATGTTTGTAAAGTATCAGAATTTGTAAAGAAATTTAGTGCTTTGAGTATGCATGGAAGGCATTATATATAATTTCACAGTTAGCATTCCTGCTTACTGTTGAGAGTAGAGAAGTTTAAGTTCTGCTTTGCACTGTTATTTATACAGCTTCCTCTGATGACAATCAAGTTGAAAATTTTCTTTCACTGATAATCTAAATTGCCACTCGGTATCACTAGTAGGCAAGCATTACTAGTGCTTCTTAAAAAGAAGGAAATATGATAATAAACATAGTTTTTAGGCTGGTGGTTTTCCAAACTGTTTGTTTCAAGACTTCTTTATAATCTTCAAATGTATTGATGATTCCAAAAGACATTTGTGTGTGTGTGTGTGTGTGATTTGTATCTATGTATATCACCAAGTATCAGTTAAAACAATTTTAAAATATTTTAAATAAACCCATTACATATAAAGGACTTCCCTATAGCTCAGATGGTAAAGAATCTGCCTGCAATGCAGGAGACCTGGGTTTGATTCCTGGGTCAGGAACATCCTCTGGAGAAGGAAATGGCAGTATTTCCTTGAACTCTCCAGTATTCCTGCCTGGAGAATTCATTGGACAGAGGAGCCTGGCGGGCTACAGTCCATGGGGTCGAAAAGCATCGGACACGACTAAGTGACTAACACACATGTTACATATTAATGTCAGTTTTTTAAACACTCGTGTTTAATTAGAATAGGATTTTCATACTCTGTATTAGGTTTTTTATTAGCTGTTATTTTGGTTAAAGTATGTGAAGAAGACCTGGACTCACGTTAGGTATGTAGTTAGGAAAGAGAGGAGTATTTCGATTACTTTTTCAGATAATTATGGATATTTTTCTCTGATACTCAAGGGATTTTATTTTGTAAACTTGACAAGTGGTAGTTTCTTCAACTTTTCATGCTTGTTACGTTAAAATCTGTTTTACTCTTTGAAGTATCTTTCATCCATGAATGACTTCATAACATTTTTTGGCCATGTGAAAATATTTGTTAGCTCATTGATGTTTTTTTCCCCCACATTTTAAAATGTGGCAAAATATATATAACATAAACTTGCCAATTTTAACCATTTTTAAGTGTACAATTCAGCAGCATTAATTATATTCACAACTGTTGCACAGCCTCACAACTATTCCCAAAACTGCTTAATCACTCTAAATAGAAACTTTGTAACCATTAGGCAATAATTCCCCATTCTCCCTTTCCCCCAGCTGGTGCTGATCTCTAATCTATTTTCTGTCTGAATTTGCCTCCCCTACGTGTCTTATATAAGAGTGGCTTATTTCACTTAGCATAATGTTTTTAAAGTTCATCCATGTTATATGGCATATGTTGGAACTTTTTAGTTTTTATGACCGAATGCAGTTCCATTATCAGTTTATCCACTGTATGCCCTTATCTTTTTATTCTATTGATAGACACTTGGGTTACTTCCACATTTTGGCTGTTGTAAATAATGCTGCAGTGAACATTGGCATACAAGTATCTGTTAGGGTTGTGTCCTGGTTTTCCAATTATTTGTATACCTAAGAGTGGAGTTGCTGAGGCATATATTTTATATATTTAGCTTTTTGAGGAACTGCCTAACTGATTTCCACAGTGATTATACTATTTTACATTCCCACTAACAATACATAGGTTTCCATTTTCTTCACATCCTCACTAACCCTTGTTATATTTTGTTTCGTGATTATAGGTATTTTAATAGGTGTGAAGTGATATCTCACTGTGGTTTGATTTGTATTTTCCTAGTGACCAGTGATGCTGAACATCTTTTCAGTTCCTTACTAGCTATTTTCTTACTTTCTTTGGAGTAATGTCTATTCAGATTCTTTGCCCAGTTCATTTCTCCTTTTGTTCCTTAGTTGTAGAAGTTCTTTATATATTGTAGATGTTAAACCCTTATTAGGTATATGATTTGAAAATATTTTCTCCCATTCTTTAGGTTGATATTTCACTAATGTCCTTTGATGCACAAAATTCTGATGAAGCCAAATTTATCTGTTTTATTCATTGCTGTTGTTTTTAGTGTCATATTTGTAATCCATTGCCAAATACTAGGTCATGAAAATTTATCCCTGTGTTTTATTCATCAGAGCCTTATGGTTTTAGTTTTTATATTACCACTAATTTCATCAATGAAGTCTTTAAGTATTGAAATGTTCGTCAGGCTGACAATGGTGGAAATGTTTCCCGAAATTCTAATTTTCACTTAGAACCTCACTTTTATCATTGGCAGCAAATACTGTCAGTTGTTTTCCTGGTAGGGACAGGTTCATTTCTTTAAGAAAATGTCTGCTGAATACTGACTAGGGGAAGGGTATCTGTTATTTTTAAGTAAAAATGGTATTCCAGCGGAGAAGGTGGCTGGTTCATCAAACAATTGCATGGGTGCCCTTCCTGGAGATAACTGTCCTACATCATAGCAGAAGTGCTGTATAGATGCCTCTCATTTCATCACACAGTTTTAAGACATTTACTGTATTAAACTGTATTAAATTTTTACTACAAGGATTATTCAAGGATTATTGTTAAGTGAAATCAGTGTTTGGGGGTTATTTTTCCTTCAGATCCATGACCGTTAGATGACAGTCACAGCAGAGTACATGGCTACTAGTACAGCTTGGCGTCAGTGTCTCAGTTCATGCTAGCAAAGGCCCACAGCAGTCTTACAGCGTTACTTTTACAAATGTCAACAGAGTGACAAAGGTATATAACATCTTAATGTTATTAGGAAAACAGTTTGACATCAGAGACCCCTGAAAGGGTTGTTGGGGAAACCCCAGAGGGTTTGGACCAAACTCTAAGAACCCCTATTAAAGGTTGGGATGATGGTTCTATATTTGAATAAAAAAGTAAAACTTAAGACACTCCTCTGATCTTGCAGTTCTTACCATGGAATTTGAGTGAAAATTTTTTTATACAGATTGTGTTTACATTAAAATTGTTTTAAATATGTCTTGACTCCAGACCAGAATTTTATTGTAATTTAAGTGTAGAAGTAAAAAGAAGAGATATGTATATGTTAACTCATACATTAGGTGTTTTATGGTTTCTTTACTAATTAAATACTAGAAAAAACCATCCAATTTTGAAGTAGCATGACCTTGCAGTGGATGTCTGGTAGGGCCAGAGGAGGGGAAACAGGTCCCTACAGGGCAAATGTTTCCAAATGTTGGGCTGGTATTGGACTTCAGAGGCACCTGGGAACTTTTTTAAAGGTGTAGCACTTAAGCTTCATTACCACTCCAGATTCGTTTTAGCAAGTCCAGCAGTCTGGTTTTTTGTTGTTGTTGTTTTGTTTGGAAAGCTCTCCAGTGATTGTGATAGGCACAACCAGCTTTGAGAATCTCTCATTCAAAGTGTTTTTAAAAGCAGATTGGGAGAACCTTGACTTTGAAGAAGTTTTATCTACAACCGTTTATCTGCTTGTAGGTAACTTGCTATCGGATAACGTGTTTTTAAAGTTGTCAGAAAGGAATATTTACTATTTCCTCTTTTCTCCCTCCCAGAGTTTAATCCTCCCGCTCCTTTTGTTACTCGTTTTTTGAACACAAGAGCAATGAAGGAAACCTTTAAGAGTTACATGGAATTGCTTGTCAGCATTGCTTTGGATCCTGACACAATGCAAGCCTTAGAGAAGAGCAATGGTACAGTCCGCTAAGTAATACTTTCTTGGCAGTACTTTCCAGATCTTTTTCATTCTTCTCTGTTAGTTATATGTTTAATATGTGGTTTTTATGATATATCCTATATGTTGTCAGTTAATAAACTGTTGATATATTGGTTCTATAAATACAGCTTTATATTTCATAGGGTCATAGCTTTTAATGAAGTGTTTGAATAGTTGAATAGTTTCATATTAAATATATTTTTATTGATTTCTACTCATGAGAATACTCCAGTATTCCTGCCTGGAGAATTCCATGGACAGAGGAGCCTGTTGGGCTACAGTCCATGGGGTCAAGAAGTGTCGGACACGACTAAGTGACTACCTACCTACTAGTTTCTTTAAACCCTAGAGTCTTTTTCATCGTCATAACATTTCACTAAGTATCTATATTATGTAGAAGGTCCGGATTTCAATCAATTTTTATATTTCTGTTTTCTAATAATTGGAAAGATGAAGCAGATAACAGTGGTATAAAGTTTAAATTGTATATTCATGTCCAGTAAAAGATACATCACAGAGTAAATATTTTCTAATCAGTTAGTAGTAAAACTATAAATGCCTTGGATTATATTTATTAATATTATTCCTTTTTTACTCTTTCTCTAGTAACTTTTTCTTCTGGTGTGCTAAGTCGCTTCAGTCATGTCCAACTCTGTGTGACTCCATAGACAGCAAGCTCCCCCGTCCCTGGGCTTTTTAGTAGAGATGAAATTGACATATGAAATAAGCTGATAATTCATATATCTAATGTTGCTCACCAATATTTACCCTTCAGCTACTACAGCTTTCACCAGGGACAGTTAAGAGAATGAAAGGATTAATGAGCCAGTTTCCATTATCCTTCTATCAGAATGAGTTGAACAAGTGTAAGGTCAAAAAGATAGTAACAATGAATAAATAATAACAATATACTTCAACAGCAGTGCCTAATGATAAAAATTGTTTTATTATTTCCATATATACTTTGACAAACATTATTCCCCATAATCCCAGAACAACTTAGCCATTTTTGGAGTAAAGGCAATGAGCCTCAAAAAGGTTAAGTGACATGCTTATTAAGAGTTCACAACTTGCAAGTAGCAGAAAAAGGATTAAGTCCAAAGTCTTCTAATTTCTAGTCTTGCTTTTTCGATCATATAATCAGAAACAATAACAAAGAGCCTGCAAGTGTTTTCTCTGTCAATCAGAACTCCTTGCATCATAAAATACATATTTCTTAATAATGGTCATTTCTGGGTAGTTGTATTTTAAATGATTTTTTCCTGTTATATATATATTTTTTTAATTTTTCTCCATTTAAAATGAGGGGTATAGATTTTAATGGTTATATTTCAAAACAATCCACAAATGTTTAAAACTTGTTTTTGTAAAATGTAAATTTTGAATAGANCATATTTCTTAATAATGGTCATTTCTGGGTAGTTGTATTTTAAATGATTTTTTCCTGTTATATATATATATTTTTAATTTTTCTCCATTTAAAATGAGGGGTATAGATTTTAATGGTTATATTTCAAAACAATCCACAAATGTTTAAAACTTGTTTTTGTAAAATGTAAATTTTGAATAGACTTAATCACTGCTAGAAAGATAAAATGAAGCTATCAGGTATGTTGTGGTGGCTTTGAACCGCATTCCTTACTGAGGGCTTTTTCTTCAACTTGAGTGTATTCTTTTGCTAGTCTCTGTGCTTGTGTTTATTTTCCAGATATGAAGAGTCATTTTATTTAGCTATGAAATTAGTAACCAGATTCTGAGGGTTTATATATACATTTTTCAGAAAGGTCATTAAAGATAATTAGTATTATAAAATATTGCTATGCTGATAAATTTTTAGTAACCTAAACTACTACAGCACCAAAAATAGTTGATTTATACTCTGAATGTATTTTTCTTCTTCTAAAATAACTATTTGGACTCTTTCCTTGTGTATTTGAAAGTGAATTTTGACTATTTTTTCTTGCCCCCTACTTATCCTTTGCCCCATTGTATAGTGAATTAAGAATATCATACTCAGTATTTTATTTAAAATTTTTAATGTTAAATTTATGATTTGAAATATTATTGTTCACTTGGTAAATGAAGTATGGAGAGATTAGGCAGTTTGACCATTTGTTGATCAATTCTAATGCTGGGGTTAAAACCCAGGGCTTCTGTTTTCTCATCATAGTATGCTGCTGCTTTCTCAGGTAGCTATTGTAAACTTTTTTTAAAAGCTAACTTAAAAAAAACACTTTGTGTGTAATATTTTAAAATCAATACTTTACACCATGAATTTAATGTCGTCTATTAATGTTTTTGGAAAAGCTGTATTTCTAACAAGGTTTTGTGTTGATAGTTCATCCTGTTACAGCAAATTCTTATCTTGTTTTAGATGAGCTGCTTTTGCCTCATATGAAAAAAATAGATAGCATGCTGAATGATAACCGAAAGAGACTTCTTTTGAATCTTCATTTGGATCAGTCATTCAAGGTATTTCCTTCACATGGTTTATTAGCAAACTCAGTGGCAATTATAGTCCTCGACATAACAGGAGAGAATATTTTGGAAGTCATTCTCAGTTTTATAAAGTTGTCCACCCAACAAAAATTTGATTTTTATTCATTATGAGTCTTGTCTGAACATGTCTTTTTATTTTATTAAGTACATTCTTAATGTTTATCGTTTTTCTTTGCTTAAATTCATTTTTCCGGTTTTTATGTTCATCTTTTGTTGTTTTGTCGCTAAGTTGTGTCTGACTCTTTTGTGACCCCATAGACTGTAACCCACCAGTCTCCTCTGTTCATGGGATTTCCCAGGCAAGAATACTAGAGTGGGTTTGTCATTTCCTTCTCCAGGGGAATCTTCCCAACCCAAGGATCAAACCTGCATCGCCTGCATTGGCAGGCAGATTTTTTACCACTGAGCTGCCCGGGAAGCCCTTATATTCATGTAGTATTCCTTATATATAATATTATAATTTTCAAATGTTTTCAGGAATGCTTCCCTTAAACTACTGTATTCCAATCTTGTTTTTCTTTTAACCCTTTTTTAAAATTTCCCATTTCATTTGCACTTAGAATTGGCCATAGCAGTTATCAAAATTCCCTTTATTTGCCTGCTTTACCTAGTGTCTAAGGAAAAATTGATCTTCACATAATGGTAGGAGATATTATACATCTGTTAACATATCTTGGCACTGTAAATTGGTTTTTGGTATTATCAGAAATTCAGTTCAGTCGCTCAGTCATGTCCGACTCTTTGCAACCCCATGGACTGCCTGTTTATCAAAATTCCCTTTATTTGCCTGCTTTACCTAGTGTCTAAGGAAAAATTGATCTTCACATAATGGTAGGAGATATTATACATCTGTTAACATATCTTGGCACTGTAAATTGGTTTTTGGTATTATCAGAAATTCAGTTCAGTCGCTCAGTCATGTCCGACTCTTTGCAACCCCATGGACTGCCTGCAGCATGCCAGGCTTCCCTGCCCATCACCAGCTCCCGGAGCTTGCTCAAACTCACGTCCATCAAGTCCATCTATTATCAGAAATAAAGAACAACAAAAAGCTAATCTAAACTCAGAAAATTTATCATAGAATCTACTGAGTAATCAAAAATCTTCCAACTTTTCTTATTCAAAGTGTAACATGTAGCATCTAGAATCATTTGATCACATCTAAACTCAGGAGTCGGACACGCCCGAGCAGCTTCTCTTTCACTTTTCACTTTCATGCATTGGAGAAGGAA
>SJYX01006801.1:13775-51806 GCA_006410675.1 Oreotragus oreotragus | reverse complement strand
TGTCTGTTTCTCCATTGCTGCTCTGTAAATAAATTCTTCAGTACCATTTTTCTATATGCCATATTTGTGCATTAGAATATGATATTTATCTTTCTCTTTCTGACTCACTTCATGGCAAGATCCTCTGTGACCCACCTCCTAGAGTAATGGAAATGAAAACAAAAGTAAACAAGTGGGATCTGATTAAACTTAAAAGCTTTTGCACAGCAAAGGAAACTATAAGCAAGGTGAAAAGATAACCCTCAGAATGGGAGAAAATAATAGCAAATGAAACAACTGACAAAGGATTAATTTCCAAAATACACAAGCAGCTCATACAACTCAATGCCAGAAAAACAACCCAATCACAAAGTGGGGAAAAGACCTAAACAGACATCTCTCCAAAAAGGGCATACACATGGCTAGCAAACACATGAAAAGATGCTAAACATCACTCAGTATTAGAGAAATGCAAATCAAAACCACAATGAGATATCATCTGACACCAGTCAGAATGGCCATCATCCAAAAGTCTACAAACAATAAATACTGGAGAAGGTGTGGAGAAAAGGGAACACTCTTGCATTGCTGGTGGGAATGTAAATTGACACAGTCAGTATGGAAGACAGTATGGAGACTCCTTAAAAAACTAGGGATAAAACCACGATATGACCCAGCAATCCCACTCCTAAGCATATACCCTGAGGAAACCAGGGTTGGAAAAATGCATGTATCCCATTATTCAATTTATAATAGCTGGAACACAGAAGCAACCTAGATGTCCACTGACAGATGAATGGATAAAGAAGTTGTAGTACATATACACAATGAAGTATTGCTCAGCCATAAAAATGAATGCATTTGAGTCAGTTCTGATGAGGTGGATGAACCTAGAACCTATTATACAGAGTGAAGTGAGTTAAAAATGCCCGTCCTTTCATAAAAAGTGATGGGAATAGTGGGATAGTTGGGTTGTTATTTTTGTATGTTGATGGACATTTTTCATACCTCTTTGGCAAAACACAAAATTGAACCTTGGTGCAGTCCTTTGGGCCCTCTGGTTGTTTTATATATATATATGTATGTATGTATGTATATAACTGTCCCATGGACTCCACAAATCTAGAAACCACCAGAACCAGTGGCCAGTACCTAGTTCTCGTCTGGCCGTCACAGTCTAGGTGTTAGAGTGTGTTAAAAGAAACAAGTGAAGGCCTTGAGTGTCCCTTTTTGCTGTCTTGCAAAATTAGTGGCACCAAAGCTGGCAACGGACAGAAGCTGCATGCTCCTAAAAATAACTGTGGGATGCTGTGCATGCTCTCCGCATTCTGAAGACCGCATCTGTGCCTGTTTGGGAAGGTTGGCAAGACCCTGGAGATCCGATGCAGACAGGGAAACACCAAAGCCAGTTCTGACTCTCCTTTTTCCCTGTCTGGTATTTGTTTTTTTATTGGGAGAGTGATTTCACTCGTTACCCAAACATGATGTCCCAACCCCTCTTCAGCTTAGGAAGCCAGCATGGTGCTTTATAGCCTGCAGTACCAGGGCATCGGTGTGCTTCTGGCATCTCGGCAGGCCCCTCTGTGTCTGCAGGTCCCCTCCTCCTGCCCTTGGACTCTGGGTTTCCAAGGAGAGCTGCTCACCCACAGAGCCATAGACTCATAGGCTCCTAGGGCTTCAAATCTAGAGAACAGCACACAGGTCACTGAGTCTCAGCCATCTATAGCCCGAGGAGATCTAGAGGGACTCTGCCGTGGTCGCAGATAGAAATGTGGAAGAACTAGGCAGGAGTCCAAGCCCCCAGCACAGAGCCAGGCAGTGTTTTTAGTGCCACATCTGCTCGACCTTATACTAAGCCTTCACCCACATCATCTTCCTTCAGCTTTACAGTCACACGGTGAGGTCCTGTTCTTTTTTTTTTTTTTTTTTTTTCCTAAAGACCCAATTTTATTTTATTTGTTTTTAAACTTGTTGACCACATGGCCTGTGGGATCCCTTCCCCAACCAGGGATTGAACCCACGCCCCTTGCATTGGAAATGCAGAGTCTCAACCACGCAATGACCAGGGACATCCCTGAGGTCCTAGTCTTATCCTCTTTTTATAGATGAAGCAACAGAGGCTCAGAGCTTAAGTAATTTACCTAAAGACACACAGTAAAGCTGAGGTGGGGGTGGGGGTGGGTCTAGGATTTGATCTCTGGCAGTGGAGCTCCTCTGCCAGCACTCTTTGCCCCAGCGCTATACTGTCCCAAGTTCTCTTTCCTCTAAAATCTGCAAAATCCAGCCTATTCCGATTCAGTATGAAAGGATGCACTGTTTCGTAGATGCTCATTGCTCTTTGAAACTTTGTAAGAATCGTATCTTCAAGAATGTGAATCCCCCATCAGCTGTGTCCTGCTTCTCACTGGTGAAGTGATGAGGATAAACACTGTACCTGCCTCCAGGCTGCTGTGAGAGTCATGCTGTTTAGTACATGATGCATATTGTTGTTCTTTAGTTGCTAAGTCGTGTCTGAGTCTTTGTGACCCCGTGGACTGCAGCCCACCAGGCTCCTCTGTCCATGGGATTCTCCAGGCAACAGTACTGGAGTGGGTTGCTATGCCCTCCTCCAGGGGACCTTCCCACCCCAGGAATCAAACCCAAGTTTCCTGCCTTGGCAGGCAGATTCTTTACCACTGAGCCACCAGGGAAGTTCATGGTACACACTAGGGGCTATTATTAATCACCTTTGTGTCAGAGACAATGGTTGCTTTATGATATATAAGTGCTCAACTGATGTTTTTATCAATAAAAAAGCATAGGAATTAATAACTGAATGGAAGTATGTATTAGACATAGTCAGCCCCTCTTATTAAGGTGCCAGTACCCTAGCTGGGAAAGGACTTTATATAGAGTTGAAATAGCTGGTATCTCTAAGTGATTTATATATTTAAGTGCTTGTTTTGAGCTAACGAAAAAAAAGAAAAAGCTACCAAACCAAAGACATGTCCTGAAAAGAAATGTATCAGTGGGAGCAGGACTCGTAGGGGAACATTGAATACCCATGTTGAATGCCCACTCTGCCAGGTCCATCCACACAGTAGGCGTTAAGATTAGAGCCAGGATATGACTGTGTATCTGTCAGGCCCAAGATCCACTGTTTTTCCATGACTCCATTCTGCCCCTGATACCTTCAAACATCCCCTAATTTCCTGGGAAGATGATAACAGCTTTTCAAAAGTAGAAGCCCCTGATCCCAAGGTGGAGACCTCTTGACTCAGCTCCCCTCTTTCCCAAGCCGTTCGGAAGCACTTACCTATCTGCTGACTCAATCCTTTCCCACATTATGCCTTTCAGGAGCATCACTGCCTTCGTATTAAAATCCTTGGGGACTGCTACTACTGCGTTTCAGGACTTCCTGAGCCCCGCCAGGACCACGCCCACTGCTGTGTTGAAATGGGCCTCAGCATGATCAAAACCATCAGGTAACTTGGGACCTTCTCCCTAATACCGGGCCTTTGGTGGGCTTGATGGAAAAGACCAAAAGCACCCTATCCTTTGTGGTCAGTTGTGTATATGTTGCAAGGTGGAGCTCTTTGATTTATTTCATGAAGATTTATGCCCATTAGTTCTCCCATAAAACCAATAAACCTGCTAGTTTCATTGTGTTCTAGTTATACTTCCTTTTCATTATTTGTTCAACAAATTGGTATAACTAATGTTCTTCTGGGGATACAGCAAGGAACATGATGAATGTAGTGCTTACCTTCAGGGAGAGATAATGCATAGAAAATTTCAACATAGTACAATATGCTCTAAGATGAATCAAACCAGGGTCGTTGGGGGTGATAGAAAACCAATAGTTTATGCAATCTGGGGTGCTGGAAAAGACTTTCCAGCATACAAATGTCTAAGCTGTTCCCTGAAAAGTAAGACGTTAGATCCTGGAGGTGGAATGGAGAGCTTGGAGGCTAGGTGGCCATGTGCAGAATTTGGGCTGTGCCACCAAGGCAGTTGGTGAGGTCTCGGCTGGAATGCGGTAACAGGCAGGCTGCTCCCTGGGATCAGCCAGAACCTGCAGGGCCTTCTCAGTCATGTTAAGGGGTCGCAGTAGCTCAGCTGGTAAAGAATCTGCCTGCAATGCAGGAAAACTCAGTTCCATTCCTGGGTCAGGAAGATCCGCTGGAGAAAGGATAGGCTACCCATTCCAGTATTGTTGGGCTTCTCTGGTGGTTCAGCTGGTGAGGAACTCGCCTGCAATGCTGAAGACCTAGGTTTGGTCTCTGGGTTGGGAAGATCCCTTGTAGAAGGGACCGGCTACCCACACCAGTATTGTGGCCTGGAGAATTAACAAAGAGTCGGACACAACTGAGTAACTTTCACTTTCATTTTATCCTAAGGTCAATAGGAAGGGCAGCCAGAGGTGTCTTCATGGGTGTGTGACAAGTGCTCTTGGCTTTGGTTGGTATATCTGACAAATAGAGATTTAATCAAAGGCGGATGAGTTATTGAGGTCAAGGACTTTAGAACTAGACTGTCTACGGCTGTGTGATAAAAGCTCAGTGTTGTCAAAGCTCCCTTCAAGGTTCCAAAATGTTTGCAGCTCCTCCAAGCATCACATCCTCCCACAACCACAGCAAAGGCAGTAAAGAAAGGACCCATGGACAGAAATCTCCATGGCTTGTGCCTCGTCTATTAAGAGAAGGAGAGTATTGTTGAGAACAGACTGGAAGACTCTCCCTGTGACCTCACACCTTGGTCATATGGTCTACCCGGTATGCATGTGATGCTTGGGAGTGTTAGTCTGGATTACAGTCAGCAAAGACAGCAACCTGCACCCTCATGCACACGCTCCACTGTAGGCTCAGCTTGCCTGCTAGTTCCCAAGACCAGTCCGGGTACAGGCAGGAGGAACCTCAGGAGCTGGAGGCTCCCTCTCTGTTACAGTAGAACCTGGCCGTGACCAAGACCATGTGCCTGACCTTTCTACTTGCTGACAGATCCCTGACTTTATTCAGGTTTCAGGCAGAAGTCTATTGACATTGGGAAAGGCTGGGAAGTCCCCTAATTAAGAAGAGGGCATAGAAACACTTTTCCTAAATATGATCCTGTCCCACTGAAGCAACCCTGGTCATTTCAAGACTGAGACCGACATCACACTCTGGGTGGGCAGGTGTGCCCCCTGGGCAGGCCTTCAGGGTCCCACCTCTGGAACCAACCCATGACCAGGGCCTGGTCAAAGCACTGAGGTGCTTTGCCATGAGGTGTGCGGTGAGAGGGTTTCCCTGGGCTCAGTAGTAAGGAATCCGCCAGCCAGTGCAGGAGATGCGGGTTTGATCCTGGGTAGAAAAGATCTCCTGGAGGAGGAAATGGAAGCCCATGCCAGTATTCTTACCTGAAAAATCCCATGGACAGAGGAGCCTGGTGGTCTACAGTCCAAAGGGTCGCAAAGAGTTGAACACAACTGAAGCAATTTAGCACACATGCATATATAGTGAAAAACCCCACCCTCATAAACCCTAAGACCAGGTAGGCTGATGGAGAGAGACTGGAGATATCCACTCTGCTATTACCTCCTGTTCTACAGAGATACAGACGTTTCTTCCAAGAGGGATAGAGAAAGGAGTCCACCACTTCCCACCAGAGTTCCCTTTGATCAGCCTTTCATAGATGGGAAAGGCTACAGATGCTTCTCAGCTGTTAATCCAGATGCTTGAGAGTTTTACCCTGAAAACTAGGTTGAATTGTGATAATGTGTTGACTAGTTTCAAGGGAGTCAGTGGGCCCAAACCCAGAAGACCCAGTGTTTCATACCAGCTCTGCAGCTGATGAGGTCTGAGAACTCTACTCTGTCAGTCAATTAGTAGGTCGGTCAACATTTAATTTGTTCAGTTCTACCATGTGACAGATACTGTGCTAAGTCCCGGAAATACAGTGATGAATGGGTCACTCCGGGGTCCTTCTCTTGTCTATGGCTGCCCAATAGAGATGTTCCTTGGCTTAGTTGTCTGAAATGAGAAAGTTGGACTAGACCAGCTCTGAGGCCTCTGCAAGTTTATAACTTATCAACCATGACTTACCAAAATCAAGTTTAAGTAGAAAAACCTTCCACTGACTTTCTGTCTTTCTCTCTTTCTTTAAATTTGTGTTAAGATTGAATTGATCAATAAAATTAAGAGCCAGTGAGTCTTTGTGAAGGCTCGTGGGCTCTTCACTGCTGCACATAGGCTTTCTCTGGTTTTTGTGTGCTGGCTTCTCATTGTGGCGGCTTCTCCTGTTGATGGGGATAGGCTGCAGAGCACGCAAGCTACAGTAGTTGTGGCACATAGGGTAATTGCTCCACCACATGTGGGATCTTGGTTCCCAAACCAAGGATCTAACCCGTGTACCCTGCACTGGCAGGCAGACTCTCAACTACTGGAGCGCCAGGGAAGACCCTACTTAAACATTTTTAAATGATGATCACAATCAAGTTAACGAACACAGCCATCACTTCACATAGTAATCTTTTTATGAGAATGCTTAAGACCTACTCTCAGTGAATTTCAAATATACACTAAGTATTGTTAACTATAGTCATCACATTTACGTTAGAACCTCAGAACCTATTCATCTTGTAATGAGTATTTTTACCCTTTGGCCAACATTTACCCTGTTCTCTACCTCATCCCTAACTCCTGACAACCACCTTTCTATTCTGTGTCTATTGGTACAGCTTTAAAAAAAAAAAAAAAAAAACTGTTCACATATAAATAGACTTATCTTTCTCTTTCTGGCTTATTTCACTGAGTATAATACCCTCCACGTTCATTCATGTTATTGCAAATGATAAGATTTTCTTCATTTTTAAACCTGAATAATATTTCAGTGTTTCTGTGTGTCTCTGTCTGTGTGGAGAGAGAGAGAAAGGGAGAAAGAAAAGAAGGATGAAAGGAAAGAAGGGAGCGAGAAGGAAGGAAAAAAAAAGAATGTTCTCTTTATCTGTTCATTCACAGACTTTCTGTAGGAGTTTCTAACTCGAACTTCAGCAGAAGATATGCTGCAGAGATGACATTGCAGAAGAAATGAACATTGATTGTCAAAATGCTTTAAGATTCTCAGAACATTACCATTTATCTTTCTGGAGAGGATCTTATCCCTCCTGACCATTTTAACCAATTTAAAGTGTCCTTTCTGAAGCTTTGGAGTGGGACACTGAGATTTGGAGGAGTTGAAGTGATTCAAGGACTTTCTCTTGTTAGTGTATTAAGTACAGCTTTTACTTCCTTTAGAACAAGACAATTCAGGAGAATGTTTTTTAACTGCATGAGTCAGAGTCTATTAATGCTCAAACAACTCCTTGATTATAATGTAGGTGACTTGAGGTCCACCATGAATTCTTCCGGTTACCAACAAAGCATGGTGCGGAGAAATAAACACAAGCTCTAGAAGTAGGCAAACCTGAGTTGCAATTGGCTCAGACTTGTAGACTTTCCACTCCTGTCAAGTATTGCACTCTGAGGAGTGACCAGCAGACAATATTTGCACCTCCATGTGTGGATAAGAAAATTCCAGTTCTATACCTTTACCAAAAAATAAAAAATCTTAACCAAGCGCCACTTAGACACAATGCAACTTTGTATTCAGTCCAAAGGCACTTGTTCCAACTGGAAAACTCCAAAGAAGCGGTCAAGTCTGGAACCATACTTAACATTATTTGCATATGTTGTAATGTCGATAAGCCATTTCTTGACTGGTATCCCCAGGCTTGCTGGCCACCCTGTATATTTGTCATCAGAGATGGATCCTTATTGAAGTACTGCCCATGCCTTGTCAGGGTTTCTCTTTGTCCCCCTTTTTGGCATTTCCTCAAGGAGTCAGAATCCCAACACCAGTCCCCAGAGTACAGGCTGACAGTGAGGGGCTGGTGCTCTGATGGTGAGATGGCATCTGGACCCCAGCAACTTCAGTCGTGTCCATGCTTGCGTGAGATTTATAACTCCTGCACAAATGGCAAACCAACACTCAAAATGGCCCTGGGCCTTTATTCACTGATCACTCCAAATATGTTATAGGGATTCTCCTTCCAACACACACTAGTGGGAACAGAGAGCTGGAATCTGGAAAGGTGGGATGAGCTGCTACTCAGAACACCAGAAGGCTTCTCAAGGACTGTCAGAAGTAAAAGCGTGAGGGAACGGTTTCCCCATCTACGTTATCTCCACAGTGGTCTTTTTCACTGACATCCAAAGTTTTTTTTTTCCTAAAAACAAAATCATGGGTCTTCCCTGGTGGTAAAGAATCCATCTTGCAACTCGTGGGACGTGGGTTTGGTCCCTGGTCCGGGAAGATAGCACATGCCTTGGGGCAACTAAGCCTGAGTGGCACCACTAAGACCCAGTGCAGCCGAATAAATTTTAAGTACCTTTAAAAACCACAGGGCTATGAAGAAGGTTACCCTGGTAGTTAAGAATGACAGAAACCACATGTGTGCATATCTGTGTGCATGTGTATATATGCTTATGTATGCAACCCACTCCAGTACTCTTGACGAAAATTCCATGGATGGAGGAGCCTGGTAGACTACAGTCCATGGGTTGCAAAGAGTCGGACACGACTGAGCAACTTCACTTTCTTTCATATGTATTGTATATACGTACATGTGTGCTGTGTATGCGTATGTGGCATGTATGTGTATACGTATGCTGTGTATGTGTGCATGTGTCTTTGTGAGATATGTAAACATGCATGAGTATGTGTGCACATCTGTGTCTATACATGTGTGTTCATGGGTATGTTTGTGCATGTGTGTGTGTGTGTGTGTGAAGGATTTGAAGCAGGCTTCATGGTCACTATAATTCTAAATTCAGTCTGTGGAGTTAGTGCACAGATAGTTGGTGACCTTTTGAGATACACCAGGTTTTATCCCGCAGGCAATGGGAAGTCTGTGACACTTGAAGTGGGGAAGTGTCATGTTCCAATCGGCGCTAGAAGAGGGTAACCATGGAGATGGGCAACTCTCTCCAGTTGACTCTGGATGAGAGAAAACAGAGGCCAAGGGGAAGGAAACTGGTTGGGAGATATTTTTATAACAGTACAGGAAAGAGGAGTAAAGACCTTAAATAGAACAGTAGTGAAAAAGGAAAGGGTTATAATCCTCCAAAGCTGAGACCCCAAGAGTCCCTCAAGACACCGTATGTGACCTAGGAGTTTAAATCAAATTTTTATCATTATAGTAAACGTCCCTTGTTGTTTGATAATACTGTAAGCATTTGGACAGGGTTCTAGGCTTCCCTGGTGGCTCAGACGGTAAAGAATCTGCCAGCAATGCGGGAGACCGGAGTTCGATCCCTGGGTTGGGAAGATCCCCTGGAGAAGGGCATGGTAACCCACTCCAGTATTCTTGCCTGGAGAATCCCCATGGGCAGAGGAGGCTGGCAGGCTGCAGTCCAAGGGGTCACAAAGAGTCGGGCACATTTAAGTGACTAAGCACGCACACACCACCTTATTAGAGTTTGTTGCTGGATGTGATCACAGCAGTGGTTCNGGTTGGGAAGATCCCCTGGAGAAGGGCATGGTAACCCACTCCAGTATTCTTGCCTGGAGAATCCCCATGGGCAGAGGAGGCTGGCAGGCTGCAGTCCAAGGGGTCACAAAGAGTCGGGCACATTTAAGTGACTAAGCACGCACACACCACCTTATTAGAGTTTGTTGCTGGATGTGATCACAGCAGTGGTTCCCTGGAAGAGTGACTATGGCACCATGAGATGACTTGTAGGGAACACACTTGATCCTGAACTGCAGTCAGAAGACGTAATATGGTTCCTGCTTCTTCACTTCTCAAAGCCTACATGACCTCTTCTGTGAAATGAGAATCATAAGAGCCCTAACTCAGAGTGTTCTTTAAAAAATTTAAATGCATAGCATGCATTTATCGCCAGAATATGTTTTTTTTTAATAGAATCTTACAATCAGGGCTGAGTTTGGACACTGGAAAATTGGACTCAGTTAAGTTACAGAAATCTATTCATTTTTTAGGGCTTCCAGTCTAATAAAATAATAATAACAATAACAATAAGGTTTAATGAACACCTACTCTATGCCATGAACTAAATGCTTTACATGTCTTCACTCATTTAGTCCATAAAGCAATTCTAGGAGTTAGGCAGGGCTGAGAGCAAAATATTGAACAACTAGTGATACTGTGATCTCGGAAGAAGATTTAGCTTCGGGACCAGGGATCAGGCTTGATCACTCAAGAGCTTTTGTGTTGCAGAGTTTTATTAAAGTATAAAAAGGGACAGAGAAAGCTTCTGACACAGACATCAGAAGGGGGAGTGGAGAGTGCCCCCCTCACTAGTCTAAGCAAGGGAATTATATACTTTTTATTTAGTTATTACAATAAATCAAAAGAATGTCTCAAGGTTGTGAAAGTTCTACCAGACCCACTCCCACAATTTACATTTTAAGATAACAAGATTCAGTTCAGTTGCTCAGTCGTTTCCGACTCTTTGCGACCCCATGAATCGCAGCACGCCAGGCCTCTCTGTCCATCACCAACTCCCGCAGTTCACCCAAACTCATCTGCATCGAGTCGGTGATGCCATCCAGCCATCTCATCCTCTGTCGTCCCCTTCTCCTCCTGCCCCCAATCCCTCCCAGCATCAGGATCTTTTCCAATGAGTCAGCTCTTCACATCAGGTGGCCAAAGTATTGGAGTTTCAGCCTCAGCATCAGTCCTTCCAGTGAACACCCAGGACTGATCTCCTTTAGGATGGACTGGTTGGATCTCCTTGCAGTCCAGGGGACTCTCAAGATCTTGTCTTCTCCAACACCACAGTTTAAAAGCACCAATTCTTTGGCACTTATCTCTCTTCACAGTCCAACTCTCACATCCATACATGACCACTGGAAAAACCATAGCCTTGACTAGATGGACTTTTGTTGGCAAACTAATATCTCTGCTTTTCAATATGCTATCTAGGTTTGTCATAACTTTCCTTCCAAGGAGTAAGCCTCTTTTAGA
Organism: Oreotragus oreotragus; assembly: GCA_006410675.1. Classification (NCBI taxonomy): domain Eukaryota; kingdom Metazoa; phylum Chordata; class Mammalia; order Artiodactyla; family Bovidae; genus Oreotragus; species Oreotragus oreotragus. The sequence goes on along the minus strand of SJYX01006801.1, from coordinate 40,843 downwards.
ACTTACCAATAGAAACATTTTACAAGACCCACTCCCATAATATACATTCTAAGATATCAGGATTAGTCAGAAGGTTTTCAGGAAGGAGAAACTGTCCTCAAGCAGGATACATTGTTGTTATATAATCCTTGAGAGTGAAGTGAAGTTGCTCAGTCATATCTGACTCTTGTCGACCCCATGGACTGTAGCCCACCAGCGCCCATGGAATTTTCCAGGCAAGAATACTGGAGTGGGTTTCCATTTCCTTCTCCAGGAGGTCTTCTCGACCCAGGGATTGAACCTGGGTCTCCTGCATTGTAGGCAGACGCTTTACCATCTGAGTCACCAGGGAAGTCCCCATATAATCCTTGGTAAGGAGTTTAAACTGAGTTGTTTGTTGTGTAATCATCAGTTCCAGGCTTAAAGAGAGAAACGTTTTACGTGACCAGTAGTAGTAGTTTAGTTGCTAAGTCGTGTCCGACTCTTGTGACCCCATGGACTATAACCTGCCAGGCTCCTCTGTCCATGGGGCTCTCCAGGCATGAATATTGGAGTAGGTTGCCATTTCCTTCTCTAGGGGATCTTCCCAACCCAGGAATTGAACCCGGGTCTCCAGCATTGCAGGCAGATTCTTTACTGACTGAGCTATAAGGGAAGCCCTAGGTGACTAATACTAAGGAATGTAGTGGGGGAAGGGCGTGTGTCCTTTCCACCTCCTTGAGAATTCCAGGCCCCTATCTCCTCTTTGAGGGCCCCAGACCCACCCCCACCGCCGCCTCTCCTCCTCAGAGACCCTGGGCTTCCTATCAACCTGCCTAGGAATTGACTCTCTCACTGGTATGGCTACTACATGGACTAATCAGAATCGGCCAGGGAAGTCCATCGGAGTGGGTGTTAACCATAAACAGCTGTGGTTTATGTTAACCATAAACAACCATGCAACTGTGTGGCTGCGTCCTAACTCACCTCTGGAATTAGGCTCCTACTTCACCCATGAGGAAACTGGAGCTTACAGAGTGCCCACAATCACAGAGCTGGTCAGTAGCCGAACAAGGGCACCAGTCTAGAACCATCTGCCCTCAAAACCATTGGTCTTAACCATGTGACAGCTTGATTAATCTCATCTCTAGATTTCTGGAGTTCTTTCTGATGACTGCAATCTGCTACTGACACCCAAAGGGTCTAGCCTAGGAAGTCTCACCTACATCCTTAATAAACTATCAGAACTGACACTGAGAGGGAAGAGAAGTCAGCAACCTCTGACAATCACAAGATTGTAAGCCTTCATCAAACCTCTTAGTAAATGTATTCCATTAGAAAAAGTAGTTGATTTTAAAATATGATATTAGCTGGGTGAATGGCAAAAAAAAAAAAAGGTGATTGAATGTAGCTTTATTTCTAATGAAGCATTTAATAGCATCTCATGGATGTCTGTTCATAAAATTAAATTAATTAAAATAGGCTAAGATAATAGTTCCATTAGGTAGATTGAAAAGTGGTTCCAGGTGGCACTTCTTCACACACCCTGGCTCTATTTCTGGGGAGGCTTGATAGCTTATAGGACACTAAAGCGGAAGGTGGGCTCTGTAATATTCAATGTCTTTATTAACGATCTGCAAAGGCTCCGTTGATGAAACTTAATGAAAACTGCAGAGCCTGATCTTTTCAGTGCAGTTGCTAAAAAGACATGGAATGACACCAGAATGCCAAGCAGAAACTGGCTTGTCCCCAACGGTTAATTGGAGCAAAGGTCTTAATTCTTGTGGTGGGGTTGTCCTGCCAAGCAGCATGGCAGGATAAGGAATGAAAATCAGGATTTGTTTTTCTTCCCTTAAGAGGCAGGAGTGCCCAAGCCTAGTGCATGCCTCTGGGCATCTCTTCCTTCTCCTTTCTCCCTCTTGAACTTCTTTTTTCCTCTTTCTATCTCTCCCTTTCTCCCTTCTCTCTCTCTCTCTCGCTCTCTCTCTCTATATATATATCTTTCTTTCCTTTCCAAGCCCTTTTCTTACCTTGATCTGAAGTCATTGACTACAGCATCCACAAAGCTGTAGTTCTCTTTAAAATGCAGCAGAGTTGTCTGTAATGCATGAGCAAGGGTTCTTTTCACAAAATTATTTATAATGGTAAAGATCAAATCTATCTAGTAGCAATAGTTCATTAAGCTAATATTGATTGAATGCTTACCACATGCCAGACACCATACTAAATAACCTTCCTGACTCACCTAAAAAAAAAAAAAAGGTGATTGAATGTAGCTTTATTTCTAATGAAGCATTTAATAGCATCTCATGGATGTCTGTTCATAAAATTAAATTAATTAAAATAGGCTAAGATAATAGTTCCATTAGGTAGATTGAAAAGTGGTTCCAGGTGGCACTTCTTCACACACCCTGGCTCTATTTCTGGGGAGGCTTGATAGCTTATAGGACACTAAAGCGGAAGGTGGGCTCTGTAATATTCAATGTCTTTATTAACGATCTGCAAAGGCTCCGTTGATGAAACTTAATGAAAACTGCAGAGCCTGATCTTTTCAGTGCAGTTGCTAAAAAGACATGGAATGACACCAGAATGCCAAGCAGAAACTGGCTTGTCCCCAACGGTTAATTGGAGCAAAGGTCTTAATTCTTGTGGTGGGGTTGTCCTGCCAAGCAGCATGGCAGGATGAGGAATGAAAATCAGGATTTGTTTTTCTTCCCTTAAGAGGCAGGAGTGCCCAAGCCTAGTGCATGCCTCTGGGCATCTCTTCCTTCTCCTTTCTCCCTCTTGAACTTCTTTTTTCCTCTTTCTATCTCTCCCTTTCTCCCTTCTCTCTCTCTCTCTCGCTCTCTCTCTATATATATATATCTTTCTTTCCTTTCCAAGCCCTTTTCTTACCTTGATCTGAAGTCATTGACTACAGCATCCACAAAGCTGTAGTTCTCTTTAAAATGCAGCAGAGTTGTCTGTAATGCATGAGCAAGGGTTCTTTTCACAAAATTATTTATAATGGTAAAGATCAAATCTATCTAGTAGCAATAGTTCATTAAGCTAATATTGATTGAATGCTTACCACATGCCAGACACCATACTAAATAACCTTCCTGACTCACCTCGCCTAATAGTGACCACAGCCCTGTGAGGTGAAGAAGCTACTGTCTCTTTCCTCAATTGTCAGAGGAGGAAAATAACACTCTGATTGGATAAATAACTTCCTGTCAATGACGCACAGCCTATTAGTGGCAGGGCAAAGACCCTGAGGCATATTCATCTGAATCCCTAAGTGTTCAAAGGCAGGAAAATGGTTAGATAAATTTTTGCATATTACAAAACAGGGAAATGAGGAACCATTAGTTGCCGTGGTTTGTGTTAGTATTCAATGGCATAGAAAAGTGCGTGTGAGTTTAAAGAAATATGCATTGTAGAGTACACACACACATGTGCACACACTCATCATTTAGGGCAACCTTAGTTTTTTATATCTGTTTTTATAGAGAGAAAAAGACATAAAGCTCAGTGTGGGAAATGAGTGGCTGGATCCTTCCTCTTGCTTTTCTCTCATGGGGTTCACACTGTTTTTGACCAGGAATCCTGCTCTAGATTCTCCCCTTACCTTCCCACTCCCAAAAGCAGGAGGGTGATGTTGAATGGAGTACAAGCAGCGGCCAGGTGTCCATGGAGCTCTCAGCCTGCAGTTTGGCTTTCTGAGGGCCAATCAGGACCTATCACTTCCTAACCCTGAGCGAGAGATTTAACCTCTCTCCATGCCAGGCTTCTTAGCTGCAAAATGGGGGAAAAAACATCCTAGTTCAAGTTTGCTAAAGACAGGAACAGATTTTCTGGTTTGTCTATTTGATTCCCTGCTTATATCTGCCAAGGTCTTCAAGAAATGCTTGTTGGATGAATGAATGAGATAAATGGATAGGATATGTAGTATTGGGTGGTCGTGAGAATGAAGGGATATCATGAAGTCAACACAGAACATGCGGTCAACACAGAAGAGATATTGAATATGTTTTAACTCTCTTAGAGCCTCAGTTGCCTCATCTGTAAAATGGAAGTTTGTAATCCTGGTAGGTATCTACCTATCAGAACTGTTGTGGTCATCATATGAAGTATTTTATGAGACTGCAACGTCCATGCTAGGATAAGACATGGTAGTTTTTCAACTTTTTAGAAGCAGATGAGCTGCAAGTTTTATAAGGCAAGCTGACTCCAGCATCCAGTAAAGGCTGTGGAATAAATCATAGTTGAAGGTAAAGTCGGGCTCCACGACCAGCGTGCTGACAACCCCCACCCTGACACTGAGCGACTCCTGTGCTACCTTCCGTGAACTCTGAAATCTACAGAAGGGAGCTTGTCATAGGTCTGCTGCCTTTGGGAATTAATCAGCAGAGATTAATCTGGCTCTACTGGGCAGAGCCAGATTAAACCCCAGTGGTTCATGTACCGCTGAGGATGGCTTCTTTCTCAAAGTAAAGCATTCCAGGTGGTAGAGGTGGACCCCTGGATTTAGATTCACACCCCCGGGGAGAAATCCCAGCTATTCCACTGCTGTATGTGTGACCAAAGAAAGGAACTTACTGGAACTCAGTTTCCTCAGTTGTAAAATGGCGCTGGTAATGGTACACAGAGTTACTGTAAATATAAAACTTGAAACTTGCGCAGAACACCCTGCCCAGTGGCTGTAATTGACTTCCATAACTAACTCCCATGCTCTTCCTTTTTTTCCCCAGCATTTCAACTGAAAGAACATTTCTAAGGTTCCCATCTTATACCATATACCAAGCACTCTTCTTTAACCGTTCAGTTACAAGAAATAATATCATCGCTTTTTGCTGGCTAACTGTTGCATTATGGCTACCCCCAGTTGATCTAGAGCTACAAAAAAAATTGTAATAACTATTAAGTGGAGTCTTTATTTCAAAGAAATCTTAGATAGAAGCCCTCCATGAAAACACATGAGAGCAAAGCTGCTTGAATTGAAGGGGAAAGATGTGGAGATTCTCCCCACTCTCCAACTGGCAGGGCTAAAGGCACCTCCATAGTTCCCCTGGGACTTTAAGAAGCAGCCAAAGGCTATAGAGAAAGAAAGGTTTTGTCCATGAATTCAATAAGTACATCTGAGCACTTTGTGCTAGCGGTTAAGAATCTGCCTACCGATGTAGGAGACATGAGACACGGTTTCAGTCCCTTGGACAGGAAGATCCCTGCAGGAAGAAACAGCGACCCACTCCAGTATTCTTGTCTGGAGAAGTCCATGGGGTCTCAAAGAGTTGTACACGACTGAGCGTCTGAGCACACAGCACACCTATGTGCTAAGTACGGGCATGTGGAAATGAAAAATGGTACCCCTGCCCTCCAGAAGCTCAGAGTTTATGGAGAAGAAAGGGAAGGTAACATGTTTATAAGGTGAGTGATCTATAGGCATTTTTTTCTTTATTGGTGGTGATGAAGCACAGCAAAGCATCAGTGTGGCTTTATTTTGAAAAAATTAAATGGGACTTGTAATTCAGAGCAGAATTCCATCGATTTTAATTTCAAGGATACACAGAGCACCCCTTTAAGAACTGGGCTTGAAATACATGGTATGCGTTTGTAGTTCTGTGCAACCGCTGGGCAGCCTTTCCAAAGAGGATCACTCTCTGTAAATTATTCATTACTTTGCCATAATTTCATTCTTATCTTTTATTAAGTCAAATCCCAGACACAACAAAAAGAAAGAAAACGCAGTGTAGCAACCACGTTTGTCTTCTTATGATTTTTGTTTTCTAGAAGAGAATAAAAAATCTAAATGTCTTTTCATTAAGATGTTCCAGTGCATTCCCTGGATAATGTTAATTGCCCAGTGGCATTAGCACAGAGTGCTGTTTAATAGACCCTCACAATTAGTTGGCAAAGTGCTTTAACATCCATTATCTCCTCTGGGGCTCACGGAGGCTCTGCAAGTGAAACAATCAGCTAGAGTTTTATTTTACGACCGTTGAAACTCTGGGTTGGATCTAGCTATTTGCCCAGACTCACATAACACATACAATATCTACGTTGTGAAGTGCGTGAGGTTTAAAAAACAACAGCCCCAGTTTAGTCTTAGAATCCTGCTTTTCAGCTGTGTAGCCACAAGAAAATCCTTCTACTTTCCTGTAGTTCCTCATGGACTTCCCAGGTGGCTCAGTGGTAAAGAATCCACCTGTCAGTGCAGGGGACACAGGCTCGATTCCTGGCTCGGGAAGATCCCTTGGAGGAGGAAATGGAAACCCACTTCAGTATTCTTACCTGAGAAATCCCATGGGCAGAGGAGCCTGTTTGTGAATTGTGAATCAGACACAATTCAGTGACTTAGCAACAACAGTTCCTTCAAATGTGATAAGCGTTCAAGTTGTCTGTAGTATGTTCCAGACACTCTTCTCAGCTCTCTATGTATGTTTATTCAATAAATTCTGACAATGCTACTATCATTCTCATTTTAGGTAGACATTGGGTAACTTGCCTAAGATAGTGCAGCTAGTAAGGGGCAGAGCAAGACGTAAACTCAGGTAGTCTGACACCAAAGTCTGTATTACTCCCTCCACTATTGTGATGCTCATATCATGAGAAGGATGCAGATTGGAGGTGAAGACTGTACCCTTCAGGATAGTCCCAAGTAGGTTGACATGACAGTCATCCCCCCAAAGCTCAATGGCTTAACTCAACAGAGATTCACTTTTCATTCACATTTTCTGCCCACTGTGACCTGGCTGAGACAGTGGCAGGGAACCACTATTCAAGAACCCTAGTTAAGAAGGCTTCATCACCAGGTGTCCTTGATTGATGGTGGGAACAGAGAGAAAATGTGGTTGATCAGTCTTTTAAAGCTTCTGCCCCCAGAATATGCATTTTCTTGGCCGCGTGGCAAGGCATGTGGGATCTTGATTTTTCAACCAGGGATCCAACCCATGCTCCCTGCACTGCAGCTCTGAGTCTTAACTGCTGGCCCACCAGAGAAGTCCCTCTGCTCACATTTTATTGGCTAAAAATAACGTGAAATATGCAGGAAAACACAGTCCTAATATGTGTTTGGATATTGTGATGTATAAGACATGGTAGACCACACCCACGACCTCCCCCACTGACGCATCTCACAGAAACTGATTGAGAAAGCATCAGAAACTGAAACGCTCTTCCTAAGTGCTAGATGCTGCTTATCCTCTTGTTTTATTGAGTTTTTCAAATGGCCTCAAATGTTTTCATTATCAGTAGATGAAGGCTGTGTATATACTGTGTATATATGTATACACATGCAGTTTTTAACTTAAAGTTAAAACAATGGCCCAGAAACTAGAGTCCTCACCAGGAATAAAACTTGTCTCATCCTTTAGCTACAAGCATTCTTTCTAATGTCTATGGCTGCCTTCTTAACATCTAATTTATTTCTATATTCTCAACCCACTTCCACTTTACTCTCTTGTTTAAATAAGTGTATTATCTTATAACTTGTTGAAGTGAAGTGAAAGTCACTCGGTCGTATCCGACTCTTTGCAGCCCCATGGACTGTAGCCTGCCAGGCTCCTCTGTCCATAGAATTCTCCAGGCCCGAATACTACAGTGGGTAGCTATTCTGTTCTCCAAGGGATCCTCTCAACCCAAGGACTGTACCCAAGTCTCCCACATTGCAAGTGGATTCTTTACTGTCTTAGCCAAACTTGTTAAGAACAGAGAGTACAGCTTGTATATGGAATCATTCATTTATTCTTTAAAAAAAAAAACAAAAAAAAAACTATATGTGAGGCATGATACTCCAGGCTATGCGAGATACAAGAATTATTCAGACAGGAATACTGCCTTCAAGAAGTTTATATGTAGAAATGTGAAACATGGGGACTGCCCTGACTGTCCAATGGTTAAGACTTGTTGCTTCCACTGCAGGGGGCATGGGTTTGATCCCTCGTCAGGAAATTTTAAAAAAGAGAAAGAAATGTGAGAACATGAATAGTGATTATGGATACCCATCCATTCACCCATCCATTTTTCCATCTAGTAAACATCCATTAAGTGTGGGCCACGTTCCAAACCCAGTATCCTGTTAAGAGGGGTGGGTGGCAATTGAACCATGCAAAGTCTATACCGCCAATGTTTAGAATCCAGTAGAGGGAAGAAGAGATGATTACAATACAGCATCCCAGTTATTGTTCACGTGGGATGCAGTACAAACACTGGGGAAAGCACGTAATCCAGACGTCACCTGAAGGGAGGGGATGGACATTCCAGACTGGGGGAGGAGGGCCCAGGATTCAGGCAGTGACTTTGCAGTTTGGACGTCTGGAGTCCGATGTATGCTTGAGAAATGAGGCTAATAATTGAGATGCACGTACCTCATGAAGGATTTTATGTGCCAAGCCAGGAATTTTCCATTTTATCTCACAGGCCAGTGATTTCTGAATATTTTGATCTCCCATCTCTATCAAAAGTGGTCATAATAATTTAGAAATTGTATTATTGTCCATTCTACCATTATATTCATACATTTAAAAGCACAGACTACAAAACGCACATGAGAGATGGATTGTATATGATACTGTTGAAATAAACAACACTTTTAAATATTTAAAATTCACTGATAGTGCAAAAATCTTTCAGCTCTCATCAGTTTTTGGTGAGAGCAGTGGGTTTGAACGTAACTGATCTTTTTTTTTCATCTTAATATTTTATGATACAGAAATGCAAAGTTTGGGTTTCAAATCCAGTTTATTTCTGTGTTTGGCTCTGATGGCCGTCAGAGAGAAATATACATCTTATAAAGACAGGCAGATCCTGGAGGTGTATTTGCACCCTTGGTTGTGTTTTCTAAGTCATTTGTGACAAAGCCTTACACAAGGTTTGCCATACATTTTCCTTTAGAAAATACTTACTTATTTGGCTGCTCTGGGTCTTAGTTGCAGCATGCAGGTCTTAGTAGTGGCATGTAGGATATAGTTTCCTTCCCAGGTCCCTGCATTGACAGCATGGAGTTGTAGCTACTAGACCACCAGGGAAATCCCCAACCTTACTTTTTTTCTGAGTTTTCTTTTTTGTGAGTTATTCATACAAACTCATTATAAGGCAATAGGTTTTTTACATTTTTTAACAAAGGGGTTCAAAGTCTACCATAATTCTGTACTCGGAAAATTTTTAAATAGATTACCATGCTGCTAAGTCACTTCAGTCGTGTCCTACTCTGTGTGACCCCATAGACGGCAGCCCGCCAGGCTCCCCTGTCCCTGGGATTCTCCAGGCAAAAACACTGGAGTGGGTTGCCATTTCCTTCTCCAATGCATGAAAGTGAAAAGTGAAAGGGAAGTCGCTCAGTCGTGTCTGACTCTTCGCGACCCCATGGACTGCAGCCCACCAGGCTCCTCCGTCCATGGGATTTTCTAGGCAAGAGTACTAGAGTGGGGTGCCATCATCTTCTCCATAGATTACCATAGGGGAGCAAAATTTGCCATCCCAAAATGTGTCTGTTTGGCATGAAGATTATTTTAGGCTGTTATTTTTGTTGTTTTTGTTTTGGGTTTTTTTTTTTCTTCCTGCGCTAGGTCTTCATTGCTAAGCACAGATTTTCTCTGGTTGTAGTGAGCAGGGTCTAAACGTCACTGTGGTGCACAGGCTTCTCATTGCCTTGTTGCAAAGCACAGACTCTAAAGTGCAAGCTCAGTAGCTCTAGTACACGGGCTTAGTTGCTCCGTGGCACGTGGAGTCTCCCGAACCAGGGATTGAACCCCTGTCCCCTATGTTGGCTGGGGGATTCTTATCCACTGTACCACCAGGGAAGCTCTTGCAGGTGGTTTTTAAGAAACAAAAGGCTCAGGAAGAGCTTTTACCTCCTCCTTTTGACTGCCTAAAAGAATTTAAATTGGCCCCATTCCAGGAAAAGACCTGGCCTCAGAGATACTACAAGGAATAGGAGCTAAACACGTTAAACTGGGGAAACTTAGCAAGTCCTATTTGATCAAACTTCTCTCTGTGTTCCATTGTCTTTGCAAAGCCTGGCAAACGTTTGTTTACCAAACACTTCTTTCCCATCTTCCTGTAAATTGCTCTCCTTCCCTTTGAAGTCCCAAACTCCTCTCCCCTTCCCCTGTGGAAGAAGCCAGTACTGGAGAAACCAAGCACCACACTGGGAGAATCGGAGAATTCAGGTTTATTAAGCTGGTGGGCCCAGAGGAGTTAACACTCTAAGCTCTGAGCCCCGGACAAAGGGATTACAGAGTTTTTATAGACAGACTACAGCGGGCAACACCAGCTGTTAATAGGCTGGTTTAAACTAAGGGGTTTCGCGCGCACGCACGGGAACAGTGGTCAAGATGGGGAGGGGGATGCCTGACCTGGAGAGGCATGATTAAACAGGTTTGCAGGGGCTGGGCGATTGCAAAGAGCAGGACAAGGGTGAGTGAGATAAACTCCAGTTCCTAGTATTGCAAGTCCCCACTTTCTGAGACTCTGTGACCTACGTGATCTAGACTTTGCAAAGGGCAAGCTGAGTTACAGAGGCAGAAGAAGGAGATTATGTAAAATTTTAACTTTTCCTCTTCATCCCTTCTCTCCTCATAGAAGCCTTCATTCTCTAATTTGTCTTGGGACGTCATTTTTCTTGGGAGGTCCTCAGTTCAGTTCAGTTCAGTCGCTCAGTCGTGTCCGACTCTTTGCGACCCCATGAATCGCAGCATGCCAGGCCTCCCTGTCCATCACCAACTCTTGGAGTTCACTCAAACTCATGTCCAAGTCGGTGATGTCATCCAGCCATCTCATCCTCTGTCGTCCCCTTCTTTAGTTGCTGCACCGCACGTGGAATCTTCCCAGACCAGAGAGCGAACCCATGTCCCCTGCATTGGCAGGCGGATTCTTATCCACCCTACCCATCCGGGAAGTCCAGATTTAAATCTGACAACTCCTTTCAGCATTTTGAAGTAAAGTAACCATTGGATTTCTTTATGGCAGTGAAGATTTTTCTAGCTCTTCTATTTTAAAGTATTATATTCTACTGTTGGAATTTCTTTCTACCTAAATGACATCTTTTAACTCTTAAAGTGAAGTGGTTGGAAATACTCTGAAAATGAGGAAGGGATGGCTATACCTAGAGGCAGCTGTTGATGGAAGAAATCTTCTATTTTCAAATGCCTCCCCCACGCTTACAAGCAGGGGACAGTCTGACACAGACCCTGTAAAGTCCCTAAGGTCAATCCATATATCAAATTCTGGTAAAGATAAAAACAAAAGCTATGGACGGAATTTGTGTGATTGTCTATACATCCCAACAGCTGACCCGGCTCAGCCCTGGCATATGAGCAAGCTACTCTGGAGACCACTGCTTTAAGGGGTTGGGAGGTCAGGAAAGAGTTTTAGACAAGGAATGATGGAGTGATAGTCACTTTTGTCTTGTAGATAGCTATGTGGAACTTGAGCTGTAAGGGGCCTCCAGACTGAAGCTTAATGGTGACCTGAACTAGAATGTTGGTATAAGGAATGGAGAGAAGGAAATGGAATAAAAGTTAAAATATTTAGGTTGGAAATGGAGTGTTCAATGAAGTGCAGAGTCTGTAACCTATCACAGGTTTGTGCAGTAGTGGGTTGTCATTCCCTGAGAAAGAAGTTACATAGGATGACCAGGTTTGGGGAGAAAGGGGATAAAGACCCTTAGAAGTTCAGATTAAAAATTAGTGGAGTTTGGAGGAGGAAGGATATCTTTCTAGTTATCAGGAAATCCAAGAAGTCTTCATGGAAGAGGTGGCACGTGAATGAGCAAGAGTTAAACTTACGGAGTAAGCAAGACCCAAACTGCCACCAGGGCCAAGATGCCCACTCTGGCCTCTGACATCTGTCTCTTCATTCACTTATGTCGTCAGGTATGTGCGATCAAGGACGAAGCACGATGTTGACATGCGGATTGGAATCCACTCGGGCTCAGTGCTGTGTGGCGTGTTGGGTCTTCGGAAGTGGCAGTTTGATGTCTGGTCTTGGGATGTGGACATTGCGAACAAACTTGAATCTGGAGGAATCCCCGGGTAAGCCAAAGCAAAGCCCTCTCCTTGCTTGCCACTTATCATTGGCTCACTTCTGACAGTGGGTTTCTCGTGTGCAGAATTCAGAAGTATATATATTCAAGAAACAATTATTTTGGAGGACACAGAACTTTAAAACATCATGGAAATATTGGCTCCAAAAGTTTAGTGACATCTGTCAGAGGCAGTGAGGACACAGGCGTTCTGGACTCAGTCCTGTAAAGCACTGGCTTTCAGATTTGGCTTCGGATTGGAAACAGCACAGGAGCATTTTAAAAATCCTGGTGTCTTGACCTCATACCAGTCCATGTCAGGCAGAATCTGTGCAAAATCTCATCTACGTTCTTAAAGCAGTTCTCATGGGCAGCCAGGGTTAAGACTTACTGACCTTCTGTATGACCTTAACCTTCCTTTGAAAACTCAGACATGTCTCTGAACTTTCCATGATTTGACATTGTTTGGCTTTTTCTTCTATTTTAATTAAAGTCTGTTATTTCCCCTCCTCTTTTGTAGGATAAAACTCAGCTTACTTTTCCTTTCAGTGAGAGAGATAGCCACCCCCCCAATTCTAAACCCATGTCAGGTATCTTTTATGCACTAGACAGTCTGCTAAATACCATGAATACATCATGTCATTTGATCTCTCCATATAGTAAATAGTAGCTTCCTTGTTTTAATGGGGACACTGAGGCTCAAAGAAATGAAATATGTCACATAAACATAGCTATGAAGAGTCTCCCTACCCATCACTGTCTCCCATTGTTAATTTATCAGTCCCGTTTGCTCAAGATTGTCCTTTATTATGACTCTCCAGCCCCTCATTGTGTGTGCAGTGCCGAGTATGATGCATAGAACATAGGAAGAAGGGAAGGAGGCATACAACACCATAGCATAATGTTCCCTGGAGTCATACAAATCCATATGTAATTTGTTAAACCACCAATAGCTGGGCCCATCCTCAGAATTTCTGATCAACATGTCTGGGACGGGAACAAATAATGTGCCTCCCTAACAAACTCCCAAGTGATGCTGCTGCTGCTGCTCTGAACTTTTCGTTAAGTGAAGCAATGTATATAAAGTTCTTTGTTCGGGAAGTAATTGTGGTTATGGTTGTAGTAATGAATATGTGATGTAGCTGTGGGTCTTGGAAGGACTCTGAAGGTGAAAGCTGTAATCCCCATCCAGCACTCTCCTCTCCCATTCATAGGACTTTGGTCCAGTTACTTACTCATTGTCTCTGAGCCAGTTTCACTGTCAGCAAAGTGAGGGGGGAAAACGCTTTATCACCTACGCTTGTTGGAAGGAATGGAAATTAGATGATTCCTGGAACAAAGCAGATAGACTACATTTGGGTACAAAGTAACATTTATGCAAAATAAGTGTTGCCCACCTGTTAGAGCTTATTTACCATCATGACTATTATTATTATGTCGTGGCATTTAAAATGATCAGAAACTGTCAGATTTACCTAACCAATATATGAGAATATTGTCTGAGAACTGACTTATTTCCTTACAGGGAAATGTAATCACCAGACCTCAGCTGCAAATGCCTTACTCCAAAGCCCCAGATAGTAGCAAGGATGAAAATGAGCCCCTGAAATCCCATTTCTATCAAAGCATTTAAATATTGATTAGAATTTCAGCAGAAGGTTCATAGTAAATGATGAGAAGGGTGTCTTTCACTATGGGAAACATACTATTGATTTAGGATATGCAAATATTAGTACCCCTTAGCGCTGACCACAGAATGATAAAATGTAGAATCCAGAGACAATACCAAATGGGGTTGGTGTGTAACTTGATTATTTTTAAAGAAAATCAGCCATCGGACTTTATAAAACACTTCCAAGAGTTTCATTTTGCCTGCGAGAAAAAGACAGCTTTCAAGCACCCAACTCTGAGACTGATCAGAGAAAGACTGGGACACCTTTTTATTTCATGGAAGATGAAACAACTTTTTTATTCTCCTAGTTCAACACTACTGAGCTGAATTCCTATATATTAACAAAATTTATCATGAAAATATTTTGTAATTAGCACTTTTCTCTAGAGAGCTCAAAAGAGCTTTCACATGCTTTTATTTTTAATATGGGTGTACCTTGGAGATACTGCAAACTGTATTCTGCTGCTGCTGCTGCTGCTAAGTCACTTCAGTCGTGCCCGACTCTGTGTGACCCCATAGACGGCAGCCTACCAGGCTCCCCCATCCCTGGGATTCTCCAGGCAAGAATACTGGAGTGGGTTGCCATTTCCTTCTCCAATGCATGAAAGAGAAAAGTGAAAGTGAAGTCGCTCAGTCTGTCCGACTGTATCTTTGGGTGACGTTTATTCTTTTTCTAGCTGAATCATACTTCCTCTTTGATATGTTAACTGCTATTAACATGTGTTATAGAGCAGGGAAATAGAAAAATAATAAAAAGATTAATTAACATATCTATTTACCTAAACATATGGATATATATGGGCTTCCTTGGTGGCTCAGCTGGTAGAGAATCCACCTGCAATGCTGGAGACCTGGGTTCAATCACCTGGAGAAGGGAACAACTACCCGCTCCAGTATTCTAGCCTGGAGAATTCCGTGGACCGTATAGTCCATGGGGTTGCAAAGAATCAGACACGACGGAGTGACTTTCACTTCACTTCACTTCACTTCACTTCACTTCACTTCATGGATATACATGGGACTTCCCTGGTGACTCAGTAAAGAATACCTGCAATGCAGGAGACCGGGTAAAATCCTTGGGTTGGTAAGATCCCCTGGAGAAGGGAATGGCTACCCACTCCAGTATTTTAGCCTGGAGAATTCCATGGGTAAAGGAGCCTGGCAGGCTGCAATTCATGGAGTCTCAAAGAGTCAAACAGGACTGAGAAACTAACACTTTAGAACAATGCTGGTTATGGATATACATGCACAAATACATACATTCATATCAGAGGAGGAAATACTCATAACTGTTATAGTCTTAAGTTGTACATGGTTGCAGCTGGCATTTATAATTTCCTTCTTCTAATATACATTCCATATTCCCTTTGCCCTTAGTAAGCAGCTTAGCTGATCATAGTTTTTGTATTTTTTAACTGCTGGGATATCCCAAATCTGCATTCCTGAAAGGTCTATGCCATTAACAGTTCTGATTATTTTAAATATTTGTACTTTTCAATAAGTTTTTATTGGAAGAATATATGAGTCCTAAGAGGTGGCCTCGGAGAAGGCAATGGCACCCCACTCCAGTACTCTTGCCTGGAAAATCCCATGGACAGAGGAGCCTAGTACACTGCAGTCCATGGGGTCACACAGAGTCGGACACGACTGAAGTGACTTAGCAGCAGCAGCAGCAAGAGGTGGCCTGGGCTTCTGAGACAGCTTAGTGATAAAGAACCCGCCTGCCAATGTAGGAGATGCAAGAGATGTTTGATCCTTGAGTCAGGAAGATCTTCTGATCTATGAAATGGCAGCCCACTCCAGTATTCCTGCTTGCGGAATCCTATGGACAGAGGAGATTGGCAGTCTACAGTCTATAGGATCACAGAGTCAGACACAATTGAAGTGACTTTGGAGAAGGCAATGGCACCCCACTCCATTACTCTTGCCTGGAAAATCCCATGGATGGAGGAGCTTGGAAGGCTGCAGTCCATGGGGTCGCTGAAGGTCAGACATGCCTGAGCAACTTCACTTTCACTTTCTTGCACTGGAGAAGGAAATGGCAATCCACTCCAGTGTTCTTGCCTGGAGAATCCTAGGGATGGGGGAGCCTGGTGGGCTGCCATCTATGGGGTCACACAGAGTCGGACACGACTGAAGTGACTTAGCAGCAGCAGCAGCACAAGATGTTAACTTATGTCACCTATGAGATAGGT
Source organism: Oreotragus oreotragus (assembly GCA_006410675.1). Lineage (NCBI taxonomy): Eukaryota > Metazoa > Chordata > Mammalia > Artiodactyla > Bovidae > Oreotragus > Oreotragus oreotragus. Next base: position 25,014 of record SJYX01006801.1, on the reverse strand, counting down.
GGAGGATCATCTGTGTCACAGACTGCCTCTTCCCCTGTTGTAAGGAAGCAACACAAATGCATCAGATTTCTATTGTTGCAAACCAAATTATAAAAAATTCAGCGATTTAATATAATACACATTCATTATCTCAGAATTTCTTTGGGTCAGGAGTATAGGTATAGTTTAACTGGATCCTCTGCTCAGGGTCTCCTCAGGTTGAAACCAAGTGGTCAGTTGCGACTTTGATCTCATCTGATACTTGGGGTTATTTGCTAAGTTGGCAGAATTCAGTTCCCTGTGATTTTAGGACTGAGATCCCAGTTACTCTCTGTGTGTTGGTGGGAGGAGAGAAATGGGGTCACACAGAGTCGGACACGACTGAAGTGACTTAGCAGCAGCAGCAGCACAAGATGTTAACTTATGTCACCTATGAGATAGGTGGAGGATCATCTGTGTCACAGACTGCCTCTTCCCCTGTTGTAAGGAAGCAACACAAATGCATCAGATTTCTATTGTTGCAAACCAAATTATAAAAAATTCAGCGATTTAATATAATACACATTCATTATCTCAGAATTTCTTTGGGTCAGGAGTATAGGTATAGTTTAACTGGATCCTCTGCTCAGGGTCTCCTCAGGTTGAAACCAAGTGGTCAGTTGCGACTTTGATCTCATCTGATACTTGGGGTTATTTGCTAAGTTGGCAGAATTCAGTTCCCTGTGATTTTAGGACTGAGATCCCAGTTACTCTCTGTGTGTTGGTGGGAGGAGAGAGTCACTTTCAGGTCTTAGGAGTCTCTTTTAGATCCTTAGCACATGACAGCTTCATTCTTCAAATCCAGCAGGAGAAACTGAATCTTAGGTAATGTAATCTAGTCAAAAGTGTCTATCTGACCATATTCACGGGTCTTGGGCATATTCAAGGGAGGGAATTATATTAGCATATATGCTAGGGAGTGGGAATTTGGGGAGCCATCTTAGAATTCTGTCAATCACACAGTTTCCCTTGGCAGTCATTGGTTATTCTTTTCACCACAATTAGTTCCTTCTCTGACATCTGAGTCATTGTTATGAGAAGTGACCAGGTGGCAATTTCAACTTCAGTTTTTGGGAACTATAGTTGTGTTCCCCCATTAGAAGCATCCCTTCCTCTGGATCAAAGATCTCTATAATAGTAGATCCTAAATTAGTGGAGACAGGAAGCCAAAATTTGCTAACAGATCATTAGGAGTAACGGGCAAGAGCTATTCCATATTCTATTCCTTGTTTCTCCAACCAATGAAGCTTGGCTGTGGAGAAGAAAAACCCAAAATCATATATTGGACATTGATTCAGAGCATGTACTAAATGCTTAGGGACATTACCTCAACTCCCAAAAGTGATCATTTAGTTGTTACCGTATCAGAGTCTTTGAAAGACCATTTCATTGCTTTGGGAAATATGGTGAGATCGGTGAATTCACTGAACAAAAGCCCATTGCTGCTCTTACTTTAAAATAAGTTCCTGGAGCAGAAGCAATTCAGTATGGAACACAATGCTGGTAGATAAGGCATTCTATAAGTTTACCATTGGTAGTTTTGGTTAAAGACTTGTGGGCTAGGATTGCAAATCTGTATCCAAAGTAAGTGTCTTCTCAAGTGAGAAAAAGATTGATGTCCCTTTCATGAAGGAAATGACTCAAAAAGTAATCAACCTGCCTCAAGATGTCTGGTTTCCCTGGGAAATCTTGTACATTGTTGGAACTCAGTGTTAATATGTTGTTCTCAGGTTGAGTACTCAGCAGCTGATAGAATGGAAGCCCATGTTGCTCAGATCGTAAGTAACTTTCCCCCTTATTACTATAGACACTTGATATTTCAGCCATTGGAGCAAAGTCAAGAGAGGCTGACTGGCATCTATAGAGTGAGTAATCTTTTCCACCTGATTATTGAAACCTCTTCTGTTGGTGTTACTATTTGGTTGGCATTGATATAGGATGCAAATATCTTCGTATTCTGTTCTTATTTTCAGAGATCCACTCATACACTTCCCTAGAACTCCTCTTCAGCAAATCCAGTCGTGTTCCTTCCCAAGTCCCTGACCATCCAGCAAACAAATTATCAGCCCTTGACTAAAAATCAAGGCATCCATATACTTACTAGTAATATACCAGGAAACATGTTAATTTACTTTAGTAAAGAAATCACATCTGGAACTGCAGCTGTAGTAGGAGTTGCCACCTGCTTAAGTTTACAGTAATCCACTGTCAATATCTTAAGATCCATCTGTCCTTTGCACAGGAAAAATAGGCAAGTTGAATAGAAATGGGGTAGAAATCACCACACCTGTATCTTTCAAGTAATTAATATTGATACTTAGAACTGTAATCTCCAGGAATGAAGCACTGCCTTTGCTATATTATTTTGGTGTGTAGAAGTGGTTCTGGAGGTTTCTGGTTGGTCTTCCTCACTGTACTAGCCTTTACTCCATTAGTCAAGAAACTGATGTGGAGTTTCTACAGGCTGCTTGTCTTGTCTTTTCCAATAGGAAGAAAAGTTATGACCAACCTAGATAGTATATTCAAAAGCAGAGACATTACTTTGCCGACTAAGGATGGATTTTCCAGGCAAGAGTACTGGGGTGGGGTGCCATTCCCTTCCCCGAGCCCTTGCTCTCTGCAACTAGAGAAAACCTTCATGCAGCAACAAAGACCAAGCACAAGCCATTCCAAACAAAAAATTTTAGAAATCACAGTGGTATTTGTAGCATTTTGATATAGAATGAAAATAAATTTAATTTTGATGCATAGTTAAAATTGAGATAAATCAAATTTGAAATTAAAAACAAGTCCAAAGTGGTATATAAAAATCACAGTTGTGTGTATAAATTCAGTAAGAATATTTTTCCCCATACAGACATAATGAACATAAGCAGAAAGAGTTTTACTAAAGTAGACTCTTTGAATTATTTGGTTATGTTAATATGGCGTTTGAACTGTGGTGTTGGAGAAGACTCTTGAGAGTCCCTTGGACTGCAAGGAGATCCAACCAGTCCATTCTGAAGGAGATCAACCCTGGGATTTCTTTGGAAGGAATGATGCTAAAGCTGAAACTCCAGTACTTTGGCCACCTCATGCGAAGAGTTGACTCACTGGAAAAGACTCTGATGCTGGGAGGGACTGGGGGCAGGAGGAGAAGGGGACGACCGAGGATGAGATGGCTGGATGGCATCACGGACTCGATGGACGTGAGTCTGAGTGAACTCTGAGAGATGGTGATGAACAGGGAGGCCTGGCGTGCTGGGATTCATGGGGTCGCAAAGAGTCGGACACGACTGAGCGACTGAACTGAACAACCTCATATGGTTTAAAGGTTTCCCTCATAGCTCAGTCGGTAAAGAATTTGCCTGCAATGCAGGAGACCCAGGTTCAATTCCTGGGTCGGGAAGATCCTCTGGAGACGGAAATGGCAATCCATTCCAGTATTCTCACCTGGAGAATCCCATGGACAGAGAATCCCAGCTCACAGAACCAGAAAGTAGAATGGTGATTGTCAGGAGCTAAGGAAAATGACAGGGAGGCCTGGCACGCTGCGATTCATGGGGTCACAAAGAGTCGGACACGACTGAGCGACTGAACTGAAGGAAAATGAGGGAGAAATTGGTCAAGGGTATAAACTTTCAACTATAAGATGAATAAGTTTGGGGACTCTCATGGTGATTATAGTTAAGTAATACTGTACTGTATACTTGCAATTTGTTATGAGAGTAGATCTTACCTTCTCACTATGCAAGGCGATGGATGTGTTACCTAACTGGACTGTGGTAATCATTTCACAAGTGTATGTATCATCACATTGTACAACCTAAATATATACCAACCATACTTCAGTAAAGCTGGAGGGGAAAAGTCGTCACCTTATGTATGAGGAAAGAGAAGCTGAGAGAAGTTAAACAAGTCACTTGAGGTTACAGTGATCAATGGTGGAACCTAGGTCTCCAGTCTCCTGTTAATCACTTGGTCATGTCCAACTCTTTGCGACCCCGTGGACTGTAGCCCAACAGGCTCCTCTGTCTGTCCTCTTGCTTGGGATTCTCCAAGCAAGAATACTGGAGTGGGTTGCCATGCCCTTTTCCAGGGGATCTTCCCCATGCAGGGATTGAACCTGAGTCTCCCTGCACTGCAGGCAGATTCTTCACTGTCTGAGCCACCAGGGAAGCCTCCCTACTCTTTCCCATTTTGCTATTCTCCTTTTAACATATTGAACACAACAACCCAAATTAGAACTAATATGAAAAGATGATTATGAATTTTTTCCTAGAAGAGAAAAAACAATGGGTGCTTTGACTAGGAGAAGAGCTGGCACAAAGTCACAGAAGTGGACAAGATTTTGTTCAAAAGAGAGGAAGTGTGTTGTGCATTGAGTGAACAATATGATAATGCTGGAAGATGATGATGAAAGATAAGAGCCTTGGGCCCTATTTATTTCAGACCTTATTTGCTTAAGAGTTTTGACTTGATCCTAAAGGCATTGGCTAGTCAATGGAGGTTGTTATTTGATCATGGGAACTCATGTCACTGTGGAGGCTGAATTAGATGGAACCTAAGTGATAGTTCCTAACAGTCCAGACAAAAGCTGATGATGGACAAAACTAAGGCAGAAACTACCAAAGTAATGGAGATACAGACCTTGGAGGGGTCAAAGAAATTTGCTCTCCTCTTCCCCCAAGCCCATAGATACAAATACTTCAACTGGCTGGTGAATATGTGCAAAAATGGGAATGGTCAGCAAAAAAGTGCTGAGTTTTTCCACACAACAATATTTCCTGCTGTGGGCTCTTCTTTACCAACCCAGATGGGAAATTATTACTTGTAGACTTCAGAGGAAAAGGTAATTACAAAATTCATTAGACTTCCTGAGTGAAGAAGTGCAATGTCTTCCAAGAAAATAATTAAACCACTGGGGCCAAGAGCCTCATCTGTATAATTTAAAGCTATGCAGTGGGTCATTGTTTATGTCTCAAATCTAGTCTGCTGCTGCTACTGCTACTGTTTTCACTTCAGTCGTGTCCGACTCTGTGTGACCCCATAGACGGCAGCCCACCAGGCTCCCCCATCCCTGGGATTCTCCAGGCAAGAATACTGGAGTGGGTTGCCATTTCCTTCTCCAATGCATGAAAGAGAAAAGTGAAAATGAGTCTGAGTGAACTTCGGGAGATGGTGATGGACAGGGAGGGCGTGCTGCGATTCATGGGGTCGCAGAGAGTTGGACATGACTGAGGCACTGAACTGAACTGAACTGAGAAGTGGGGAAAGAACCATGAGTTGATTTGGGGACACCCTGGAATTATTATGAGATAGACCATGTCAACACTTCATTAATTACCTAATTTCTAAAAGCCTGGGCTAGCTAGTGGTCCACAGTGGTGTTTTCTTTTTCAAAAATTATCTCAATCCAGAGCCAGTGTCCAATAATTCCCTTAAAATTGGGGTTATGTTTTCCTCTCCAATGCATGGTCACCCTGGTAAAATGCCATATGTCCCTTAGGAAATGATAAGAAAAATATTTAGAATATATTATTTGGTAATGTATTATGATCCTTCCTCAAGGGACTCAGCCTTCCTTTCATCCACACAGCTCTGAGTATTGGCTTGAACTGGTTCAAGTCTTGGAATTGGTTAAGGAATTTTGACTATTTTAATGATTCAAGTTATACATGTCTTCTGTTTCAAGGTAATTTCTGCTTCCACAAATTAAATAAGAGTTTAGTTCTCCCTCCTAGGTACACTGTGATAAATTGTCAAATGCTAAGGATCACTGTTGATCAAATCACTTTAGCTACTACTTTGGCCCTGCTGCCTGTTACAATAGCAGCTAGGAGTCCCAATTGACACTTATCATATCAAGAAATTCAGCACAATCAACGTAATGTTCCGTCCACCACAATTCAACACTCTTTCGAGCTATTGTCGTACAAGTGAAAAAAGCCTTGCAAATATTTTGGAAGTATGGCATTTATTTTGAACCTGACCACTTGGGACTTGCCAGGACTTTAGTCTGGTTGTAAGTCAAGAAGCAAGGCGAGTTAGTGGAGCTGGTATTGATCAGGTAGATCCCTTCAAGATTACTACCTCAGAGGCCATCTCCATACTTGGACAAGGCTGCTCTAGGAAGTCAGGGTTCTATACTATACTGGAATCTGCCCAAAATATGTTTTAGGGCCCTGTTCTTTCTCACTACCTTTCACTATGAGGTTGGGAATTGGGGCTGTTAGTCAGCCAAGCAGGGCATTGGACTTCAAGCTTTGTTCTCAGAAATCTTGATGTACAACTAAAGAAATATGGGTAACTTTTTGGAGCATGCAGAGAAACTTTGTTTCTTTAACCATCACTGAGGTGGGAATTTAACATCCTGAGCCCATCAAATTCATGTTTTCTAGTGTACTTAGAACAAACAGCCAATCTGTTATACTTTTATTTATATTAAAATTTCTTATAAGAGTAAACACATGATCAGTTAAAGCCCTGCCTTCTATCTGGGTATAGGAAACAATTTAAGTGACATTTTTGCCTCTGTATGTTGCAGAACATCAGACTTCCCTTTACCACTGGCAACAGGATCATTAATGCCTGTATTACTCTTTAGTCAGTGAACTCTTTTTTTCAATCCTTAAATTTCTCTTCCCCTGGAACTGCCTTGGTACCAATCATTGTAGCAGGTCCATGTAGCAGTAAATAAGTCAGGAGAGCAGATCCACTATGAGTATTGTGGATCAAAGGTTTTATTGTTGGATAAGAATTTACAAAATTGTAGAGGGAGGAAAAGTAAGAGTGTAAAGCGGCAATTTGCAGATCATTGGAAAACCATAAAGTAGGACTGCTGAACCACTGACACGGGTGGATAAATTGGTGCTTGTCAGGGAATTTGTGAATCAGATGTGTCTACCTGCCAGCGTGGGACTGGGAAGAAAAACAGCTAAGGAAATCTCCAGAGGGTTATTGCCTCTGTGACTGGTGGGGAGATGGAAATTACTGTTGATGAGAGAGGCTGATGATAGTCAGAAGAAGCTGAAATCTTCTGCACCACTGCGTTTATCATTGTGGAAAGAGCAAAGACAAGGTGGAATCTGCTGATAGCTCTACGTCTGTTCTCTCACTGCATCTGGCCGATGATGACTTTCAGAGTATAATCACTACTATTTCACTTCTGTCTTCCGAATTTTGGGCTATTCTTAATGTTGGCTACTTCTAATTGGGAAACTTAAAGGGGAAAGCACTTCTGGGAAAAATATTTTCAGGTTGGCCAGATTCATACAGTAAAGCTCCATACCATTGTGCAACCTGTCAGCTTATTTTCCTTTCCCCAGTGGTGAGCATACAGACCACATATTGAAACAGTGGTATTATAAGATCAAAGCTGCTTGGGTTTCTGAGTGACTGCAGAGTGGACGCTTGCCCTAGGGAGTCACACAAATGACAAAAGACTGTGAGGGAAAGACAAACTTTAATTCATTCATGTAGATTTGGGAGTTACTACATCAGCCTAGCTTATGCTGAGTAATACACTTCTTCCTTAAAGCAAGATGGTTCTTGTCTGGAGGTTGATAGAGGGTGCATTTTGGCAATAAAAAGAACTCTTGCTTTTTGAAGTGGACAGTCATCAGGAGGCCTCAATGAAAGAAAACCTCTCCCTGTGGCCAGTGTGCTTATTTGGGGTGCAGTGTTTTGGGAAAGGAGCAACATCTTGGCATTCCTTTTACCATCAAGTAAAAGGGGTCACCTCTTTATTGTGTATGTGACTCCAGGAAGAAAAGTGGTGTATAAATGTTTATTGTCATTTTGATATTCTACTGAAACATTTGATTCAGGACCTTTAAGCCAAACTCATTAATTTCTAATAAATTTTCTTCTTCCTCATTTTGATTTTCCTATTTATCTATAGTTACTCTATGTGACTAGTCAATCAGGCTAGAAATCCTTCTTTTAAAATAATTTATTATAGTTGATTTATGGTGTTGTGTTTATTTCTGCTGTACAGCAGTGTGGTTCAGTTATGCACATATATTGTTTTTCACCTTCTTTTCCATTATGGCTTGTTACAGGATATTGATTACAGTTTCCTTGCCATACAGGCTACCTTGCTGTTTATCCATTCTATGTACAATAGTTTGCATCTGCTAATCCAAACTCCCAATCCATTCTTCCCCGACCCTGAAACCATTTTTTGACCTCTCATAATCAACTAATCATATTCTATAAAGTTTCTGTCATTTATCTTTAATTCTTTAAATCTGTCTGAACAGGAGGTAGGCCAGCGAGAATGCTATGGCCTTTTAACACATTTGTGCATTTTTATTGACTTACACATCTAATTGAAACATAATTAAAGTGAAATATTACTACTTCTATATTGTAATACTGTATATGTTTGCCATTCTGCCCTCAAACACAGTATGCTTAATCTTTTCTTTAATAGCTATATATAAGAACAAACAAGACAGATTTAGAATATTTTTATGAATGAATGCTGACAGTTTAGTATATATCTATTAAAAGAGAAAATTTAAAGTGCAAGCAAATTTATGAGCCATTAATAAACAGATTTTTATCTTTATTGAACAAACTCAGACAACTTATTAAGTGTAGCAATAAAATTGAATGGTAATTGTGTAATCTGTTTGTTTATATCTGGAAAATCGGGGAAGGGATTATAGCTTGATTTCAAAACTGTACTCCTGTAAGAATTTTTAAGACATAGTAATATTTAATACAGAAAGTTATAGAATCACGGTTATAAGGTTGTGATATATTTTGAGATAATGGAAGATGCATTTACAATTCCATAAGGCCTATGAATAGTAATACTAGCAGTATTTCACTGAGTTTTACTCCTTTATGAATCCAACTCTGGCTCAGAGAAATTCACTCTTAATGGTACATAAAAGGACTCCAGTTACTTGTCAGCACTTGCAAATTTGACTTGAGAGATGCTCTGTTGCAACTGCTTCTCCTCTCTCTTTCAATCCTTGTTAGCTTTTCTGTCCCATTAATGCCTACTTCATCCAGCCTGATGCAAAATCTGATTTTGGACATATGGCATTATGTGATGTTTTTCTCAGAGTAGAATTTACAGTGATCAGATTTTCAAAGGGACCATTGCCTAGAACTAAACACCTATATCTACCAGTCGGTTTCTTACATTTATCCCTTCACATTCATTTTCTCAGCAGGTTCTGTGCTTAATGATTGGCTAGGTTCTTGGAAGATTAAAGCAACTAAAGCAGCGTGCTTACATTCAAAGTGTTAAAAATGAATAGAGTGGATATATTATAAATCAAGTACTACAGTGCAATGTGTTAAATATTAGAAGTAGGGGCACAGAGCAGAGACAGCACATGGCACATAAGTATTTAATACATTTTATCATTTAACAAATTATTGATAATTGTTAAGCAGATACTTACATTGAATAGATTAATGGATGGATGGGTCCACAAAATCATGGTTATAATTCGACTATGAATTGAAGGAGGACTCATGGCATGTGTCCTACAATAGAGGAGGCTTAAAATGATTTTCAAAGAATAAAAGTGTCAAGCACAGTACACTGAAGGCAGAACAGATGTGAAATACACAGAAAGTATAAAAATTACGTGTGTGCATGCTAAGTCGCTTCAGTTATGTCTGACTCTTTGCAACCCACCCCTCCCCACCATGGACCATCGCCTGCCAGGCTCCGCTATCCATGGGATTCTTCTGGTAAGAATACTGGAGTGGGTTGTCACGGCCTCCTCATGTCATGTCAGGGCATCTTCCTGGCTCAGGGATCCAACCCCTGTCTCTTAGTCTCCTGCACTGACACGTGGGTTCTTTACCACTAGCGTCCCCTCACGTTCAAGTAAAAGGATTGAACAAAGAATTCATATTGGGTTGTGGTTGGAAATGTGCAATCAATATTACTAAAATTGAAGTGTGAACTCTTAAAATTGTTCTTCCTTGTGATCCTCTTGTAAAACAATACTACCAACTAAAGAAAAATATCTGGCTATCATCTCCCCTCAAACCTCCTACCTCAGTTTAATTACTCACCCTTCTTGCTGATTGACCAACTTATTATCTCTGAGTCTGTCTTCCTTCTTCACTTTGCTCAACACATCCTTCATTCAGGGTTCATATTCTCACACCTTCACTCTTTCATTCACCAATATTTATGGTGTACCCATTATAATTCATTACATTGCTATCAAAGTGTTATATCAAATCTGTAAGTTTGACCATGTCTCCACTCATTTATTTATGGAGTTGGTGATGGACAGGAAAGCCTGGTGGGCTGCAGTCCATGGGTTGCAAAGAGTTGGACATGACTGAGTGACTGAACTGACCAGGAACTAGATTATGGAGAATTTCACAGACCAAACTAAGTAGTTTTTTTAACCCTGAAAGTTACAGGAATTCATTGAAAAATTTTAAGTGCCGGAGTGACATGTCTCTACTTGCATTTTAGAAAGATCACTCTGAAAACACCAAAGATGATGCACTGGAGAACACACTGAAGGGATGTGTGGAAGGAGGGAGCTGGTGAAAGACAGTTAGAAGGAGTAGACACAGAGATGGGAGAAATATTTGAAGAGAAAGGCATCACAACAGCTAAGGGAAGATGGTATTTTATAAAAAAGAGAATTTACAAAAAGACTTTTATGTTAACTCTCCTCAACAGAAGGTAGACTCTCACCCATATTTGTCACTCTTTTAGTTGGGAGCAGTGCTCAAAATTCTTCAAGCCAGGCTTAGCAACACGTGAACTGTGAACTTCCAGATGTTCAAGCTGGTTTTAGAAAAGGCAGAGGAACCAGAGATCAAACTGCCAACATCTGCTGGATCATTGAAAAAGCAAGAGGGTTCCAGAAAAACATCTATTTCTACTTTATTGACTATGCCAAAGCCTTTGACTGTGTGGACCACAATAAACTGTGGAAAATTCTGAAAGAGGTGGGAATACCAGACCACCAGATCTGCCTCTTGAGAAATCTGTATGCAGGTCAGGAAGCAATAGTTAGAACTGGACATGGAACAACAGACTGGTTCCAAATAGGAAAAGGAGTACATCAAGGCTCTATATTGTCATTGTGCTTATTTACTTTATATGCAGAATACATCATGAGAAATGCTGGGCTAGAAGAAGCACAAGCTGGAATCAATATTGCCAGGAGAAATATCAATAACCTCAGATATGTAAATGACACCACCCTTATGGCAGAAAGTAAAGAGGAACTAAAAAGCC
>SJYX01006801.1:28-12075 GCA_006410675.1 Oreotragus oreotragus | reverse complement strand
CCAGGAGTTACATACTCAGTCAAATTACAATATAACAATGTTTCAGATAACACAATGCCAGCAGTAGAAACATGGCCCAAATTTATACAATCATTACACCCTCTAATTATTAAATTGCTGAGGAAAAATTAAAGCCCAGAATAAATTTGCTTCTAAATTAAATTCCCAAAGAATTAAAATCCAAAATTTAACTCTCCATTATGTTTTATTTGGTTCAGCTGGTAAAGAATCCGCCTGCAATGTGGGAGACCTGGGTTCACTCCCTGGGTTGGGAAGATCCCCTGGAGAAGGGAACAGCTACCCACTTCAGTATTCTGGCATGGAGAATTCCGTGGACTGTATAGTCCATGGGGTTGCAAAGAGTTGGACATGACTGAGCGGCTTTCACTTTCACGATACTTCTCATGTTTTATTTTGCTGATTTTTTTCATCTGAGTTGGGGTTTTAAGTCAGTGAGGGTTCCTTCAGCTGTAACCTGTAGTGGTTTTCACTGCTTCCTTTAAAGCAACCTGAGAACCAATAGGACACACTGGGTCATTGTAACACTACTTCCTTACTCATATGATTGAGAAAGAATAAATCTGCAGGCCCATGGCAGCAATCTAGCAAAATAATACCACCAGAGTTTAGAATAAAATACCATCCAGACTCACTGCAGAAGTCAGCCAAGAATCATACATTTAGTGGTATCTGGAGAAGAAGGAAAAAGTGGAGGAAATGGTATAAATATTTTTGGTTTAACTTTTCCATGGTCAGTTAATTGGTTATCAATAGTTTCTACTTCTGCAAGTCCAAAGCTTTCACGGCTTTAAGAAAAAAGTCCAGTGAAAACCTATAACAGATGCTACATGCTTCTTCAAAATAAACTTTTCTATTGCTAGTGCTAAGTCACTTTAGTTGTCTCTGACTCTTTGTGACCCCTTGGAGTATAGCCTGCCAAGCTCCTCTGTCCATGAGATTTTCAAGGCAAAGATACAGTGTGGGTTGCCATTTCCACCTCCAGGGGATCTTCCCAGCCCAGGGATCCAACCTACCTCTCACTGGGAGGCGGGTTCTTTACCACTAGCGCCACCTGGGAAGCCCAAAAAACTTTTCTGTTATTCAGTTTTAATTCCCTTGTTTTGAAACGATGCGATTCCAGTGGCCCCATCTCCACCACTTAAGTTCATCTTTATCAGGACTAGAGTTTTTTTCCCCCCATTATAGTTCATTTAGCAGAGCTAAGAAGCAGGATAGAGGTGGGAGAAAACAGATTTAGGTTTCTTCTACCAATGTTCAAAACTCTCAAAATCTCACCTCCTACAGATTGAGAAATTTACTGCAGCCCTGTACTTCATATTCCAGGCTGTGTACGTGCATGAAAATCTACTCATTTCATAAGAGGCTATTCTGGTTCTTACTCACACTGTCCCGGGAGAAGCAACGGTGCATCCCCAGTTTAAATTCCAAAGAGTATCTCCTGATCTCAGGAAAGAACACTGTATTTGCACTCATAACCAGAATTCTGCTTGTTCTCTTTGAAGTCTCTGAAATGCCATCATAACTGCTAAGATGAATCTTTTCTGCTTAAGCCTAAGTGTGGTTCTCAGCTCAAGCCCACCAGTTAAAGTGTTGTTTGAACCTCAGATTGGTTGCTTGTTCACTTATGCCAAAGTCTGGCCACATAGCCGAAGCCTGTTAACACTAGCCACACTCAAGTAGACTCCAGCCACATGTGGCTTCTGCTGACTTCAAAGAACTGAGAAGCACCGTTTGTTAAAGATGTTCACTTTGGCCACATGAGAGTGTTCCATCTGTCCATGTCATATTTTGATCCAAAATTGTTGGTCCTATATCAATTCTCAGTTTTTCACCCAATCTGTCTTGTGTTGGGGATTTAGGATGATAATTAGCCAAACGTCTCACCTGGTTTCATGGATTCTGAATTGAAAAATATTTGTAAGAGCCAGATAAAGACATTTGCATTATTTGTTGATGAAACTAGCTGAGAAAATTTGGCTTAGATTTGAAGCCAATATGGACCACTTCTTATTTCCTACTTGAATGAGTCTATTCTTCCCAGTAGCAGGCAAAATAGTTAGAAGACTGCAGGTTTTCACCTCCCCACACTTCCCTACTCAATTTTGTGCATAGAAGAAGCAGGAAAAAGGAGGGACATACAGTAAAACTTACAAACAGCCAACTTGAAGACAAATAAAGTATAGAACATGAGAAAAGGTTTTTTTTTTGTTTTTTTTTTTTTTAACTTCACTGATTTTGCTTGTTATCAGCCAGGTGCCCACCAGTACTGGGGAGATTTGGGATATGGTGAGTAGAGACACAGGCTGCAGTTTCCTTCCTAATATTTTCAAAAGGTTTGATTATTCTTGCTTTATGACCTGAGACAAGAGTATGGGATGACAGAGAAGCTGATTCCCTTTGCAGAAAATATCACAAATGTCGAATGGAATACAAAAATGTTAAGGTCAAGAAAGATGAGGACAGAAGAGTGTTCACAGAATCTAAAATGGTGAGTTTCACTGGTAACCTTCAGTTCAGTTCAGTTCAGTTCTGTTGCTCAGTTGTGTCCGACTCTTTGCAACCCCATGAATTGCCAGGCCTCCCTGTCCATCACCAACTCCCGGAGTTCACTTAGACTCATGTCCATCGAGTCAGTGATGCCATCCAGCCATCTCATCTTCTGTCGTCCCCTTCTCCTCCTGCCCCCAATCCCTCCCAGCATCAGAGTCTTTTCCAATGAGTCAACTCTTTGCATAAGGTGGCCTAAGTACTGGAGTTTCAGCTTCAGCATTATTCCTTTCAAAGAAATCCCAGGGCTGATCTCAGAATGGACTGGTTGGATCTCCTTGCAGTCCAAGGGACTCTCAAGAGTCTTCTCCAACACCACAGTTCAAAAGCATCAATTCTTCGGTGCTCAGCTTTCTTCACAGTCCAACTCTCACATCCATACATGACCAATGGGAAAACCATAGCCTTGACTAGGCGGACCTTTGTTGGCAAAGTAATGTCTCTGCTTTTCAACATGCTGTCTAGGTTGGTCATAACTTTTCTTCAAAGGAGTAAGCGTCTTTTAATTGGTAACCTTAGATGTTTCTATTTCTGTAGTGCCGTGATTCTCAAACTCTACCATAGTTCAGAATCACCTAGAAGACTTGCTAAAACACAGATTGCTAAGCTCTAATTTCTTAGTTTTTGATTCAGCAGGTCTTGGGTAAGGCCAGTTGAATCTGCATCTCCAACCAGTTCCCAGCTGTTACTGATGCTGCTGGTCTGGGGACTATCTCTAGAAATCACTGTTGCAGAGTGTTGGGGATGAAAGCCAAATTGCAAGCCTGTGGTGAATGGATTATGAGGGAGTAGAAGCAGGCTATGTTAACTATTCCTTTAAGACACTTAGCTATGAAGAAAAGTAGAGATAAATGTTGGTACTAGAGGTAATATGAATTTGAGGAGATTTTCTTTAAGTTATACAGATATCTTTATTTCCATGCCATTTACTGTAATGGGATTTATTCTGTCATATTTACAACTGAAAACTATCATGATCTATCTTTCTGTAGGGGTTGTATATGCTGGATATCATCTCGATCTTCCAGAACAGTGTCTTTTACCATGCCCTAGGAGCTCCTTGGGCACCATCTGGCTTCCTGCTCACTTTGGCCAGTAGGGATCTCCGGCAGAGATCAGAGAGAGAGAGAGGAGACTAGAGCTGGGGTACATGTTCCCCTCACTTCTTCCCTGACAGGTTGTCTTCTGCTGGCTCCGTCCTTGACCAAAGGCCCCTGCTTCTCTCAAAGCAGTCTTCTCTGAAAGCTTCTCCTCTCCCAGATCCTATTACTGTTGTCTCCCCTTGTTCCTACTTCCTGTGTTTTTTCTTCTTCTTTTCTATGTCATGCCCATGTCTTTCTTTAGTTAATATTCTTTGTCAAACCTTCCTTGAGTTATTTTGAACATACCATCTGAGTTTCTGAATGATATAGGAATATGTGTGTGTGTTCCTGTATGCACACTAGTGAGCATATTTTCACGTATGTGTGTCTGAGACTTTCTACTTTCTAATTTCAGCAGAAAGACTTCTTTCTTTCAGACTTTCTACTTTCAGTCCTTTGGATTCAGATAGAAACGAGTGTACTCTTCTCAGATCCAGTAGTCATCAGTCACCTGGGTGTATTGGTACATTCCCTGGCCACGTTTCAGCTCAGAGGAGAGCACTTGAACTTATTTGATTCAGCGAAATACAGCTTCTACACTGGATACATTTGAAAGAGGTGCTCTCTTTCTTCTGTGATTGCTAAGCTGGTACTCTGAAAGCATGGATTTTCTTGTGCTCTAAAAACACTTAAGCAGTCTTGACCAGGAATGAAGGTCTACAAAGGAAAATGGAGATGAAAAAGAAAGAGAAACAGATTCCTAATGACATTTTTCAAAAACATGGATTCAACTGAAAGTGGCTACTTAACAGGTATTAATATTTATTTTGCTTATACCATTTTGAGTTGAGTTCTGCGATTTGTTCTGACATTGTTCTGACTGATATATTCCTTATTCCTCCCTTGTTCCGTGTGAGTTCCAATTTCTACCTTTTGTCTACCTACGTAATGTTTCTTTGAACTTTCTCTAATTCTCTCAGTTCAGTTCAGTCGCTCAGTCATGTCCGACTTTTTGCGACCCGATGAGCTGCAACACACCAGGCCTCCTTGTCCATCACCAACTCCTGGAGTCCACCCAAACCCATATCCATTGTGTCGGTGATGCCATCCAGCCAGCTCATCCTCGGTCGTCCCCTTCTCCTCCTGCCCCCAATCCCTCCCAGCATCAGGGTCTTTTCCAATGAGTCAGCTCTTCGCATGAGGTGGCCAAAGTACTGGAGTTTCAGCTTCAGCATCAGTCCTTCCAATGAACACCCAGGACTGATCTCCTTTAGGATGAACCAGTTGGATCTCTTTGCAGTCCAAGGGACTCTTGAGAGTCTTCTCTAACACCATAGTTCAAAAGCATCAATTCTCTAGTTTCCTCCTAAATCTTTTTCTTCTTCAAAGGTATATTTGTATGTATGTGTTCTCTCCTGGACAATCTCATAAAAAGTGTATCAAAAATGTTTTACCCTGAAGGGGGGAAATGATCTCAAAAAGACATTGTTGGTAGAATTAAAATACTATATTTGCAAATAAGGCTTTAGGATAGAAAATATTAAATCAGTGTCATTTTAAATCTATGACCTTGAACCATAAAGTACATGAAATTATTGTGGGATTACTTTGANATCAAAAATGTTTTACCCTGAAGGGGGGAAATGATCTCAAAAAGACATTGTTGGTAGAATTAAAATACTATATTTGCAAATAAGGCTTTAGGATAGAAAATATTAAATCAGTGTCATTTTAAATCTATGACCTTGAACCATAAAGTACATGAAATTATTGTGGGATTACTTTGAAACTATCCTTTGTTTATGCTTTTTACTACAGGTCTTTGGTTAACCTACCATGCCTTGAACTAAAAAGATATTAAGGTAAACATGTGATAAACTCAGGTGATAAGACATTAAAAATATAAAAACCTAAGAGTAAGAATGTAAGGATGTGATCATGAGGGCAAAAGATAAAAGCTAAGTGCTAAAATAAGCATAGGACATGGTGCCTTCTGGATTGTGAAGCTTACTCCCTCCCACAGCTTAGCAACACTCTCCTCCAGGTGCCAGAGAAATTGGAATATGTGTCTGAAACCCCAGAATTTGTCAACACCTTTAAATGTACTTCAATTCACTAAAAAGGCATTTTAAAAATATGTAAACTGCTACTGTTTGAAATGAAGGAAAAATTCATTCATGTAAAGTAGCTTAAAAAAAGCCCTTAGGTGTTTATAAAACCTGACAAGTACAGAGAAGAAAATTCATTAATGCCTACATTGTATTTTTTAAAGAAGAAACAGTGGTTAAGAAAACAATAAGCTAGGCCTGTAGATCGAAATATAGTATTTCAATACAATTTAAAAAAATGCTGGATATTTGTTTCCAAGTAAATGAAACATTGTGAATATCTTCTTATCAAAGTGTATCCTCCTTAATTAGTGACTTCATGTGCAGATACGGATTTGCAGTTGTTTCACAAACATGAACCCTTTTGTGTTCCATCCACCAGTATTAATTCTGGGAGTGATCTTGGGGCCTCCCAAGTGGCCTGCTATAGATGCACTCCCCTGCTCCTCCCTTCACTGCACACTGGTGGCAGCTGATATCAGCAGCTGTTATGATCTTGGCAGAGGTTAATTAATTCAAGTCTTGGGACAGCTGCTTGGGGTGGCAAGTGTTTCCTTGGGTGGCTGGAAAGAGGACAGGCTCTACCTACAGCTGCTGCAGAGATCTAGATGTTCACTAGCTATAGGGGAGTGTAGAGATGCAACAGGCTCTTGTTTCTGAGTCTGTCACTCAGGCTTGAGCTGCAATTCATTGATAGCACATGGCACTGTCACCAGCTGTCAGGAAGCTCAGGCCGTGAATTCATACAGGAAAATATGCTGCACCTATTACTTCTCTTTGGAAAAGAATGATGTTGCCTATTAAAAGTTTTGTGTAATTCAAAGTGATGGAAGGAATCACATGCTCAGTCTCCCTGCTTAGCCCAGGGGCTCTCAGACTTGGCTAGTTGTGGGAATCATCAAGAACTTAAAACAGTATGGATGCCTAGAGCCCACTCTCATAGATTCTGATTTGCATGACTGGAGAGGCAGCCTCAGCTGAGAAACACTGTGTTAGTCCAACTTCTCTGAAATTGTTCTCATAACTATACTGTTTTCTTAGTTAAATCCAGAACATCCTCCTTTGTCTTACTGAAATCCTGCTTTACACCAGTTTGGTTCATATCCAAACACATAAATTTCACCTGACAATTCTTATCTCCTGATACCTTCTCCTCCCCCCATTAGTACTTCATTTTTTAACCATCCTATTAAGACCTCACTTCTTTTTTTTTTGTCTACTGTCTATCAGATATCTGTAAGAAGCTAATAATTCCTAAAATCTACAAAATAAATGCTAATTTTATTTTCCCTTCCTTTTGATCTTCCTTTTTAAAAATATATATTCTTATTATGGTTTGCCCTCCCAAGGTGAAAGCCCTCAAGGAAATGAGGAGCTCAGGCAAACATTTGCTTAGATATTATATTCATTTTAAGATCTATTCTGGTATGCAATAAATCTCAGAAAAAAAAAATGTAAGGCTTAAGTAATTAAAAATACCCTTCAGTAAAATAGAGCAGGGAGGATGGGTCCCAGAGGATGCCTTGTGCTTACCTTTAATTCTGAAATATTAAGCAATACTTGTCTGATCTAATGAAGGAAACACAAAGTTTAATAAACAAAAACAGCTAGTAATTAGGAGTTAGTAAAAAGTAATTACAAGCAATGTTCTCTACTTTTCTGTGTTCTCCTTGGGCTCTGAGAATAAAGCCATAAATACATGAAACAAGAATGATTTTGTTTTAATGTCAGTCTGACCTCTTGTGTTTCCTTGATTGGTCATCAACAGTGGCTAGTATTCCCTGACAGTGGGCCTGAAGATTTAATAGAAATAGCTTTCTATGTTGCCAAAGTGAAATGGAGGGTTCATCCTAGGATCCTGGAAGTGAAATATCTTTTCCATCACCACCCCAAAAAAGGAACAAAACAGGTGTGGCAAGTGTTTCTAGTGTTGAAATTACTTAGATTACTTTCCTACATGTTTGTTTCATAGTATACTAATTTAACTCATCTACTTCATTGTGCTTTGTGTGTTAGAGTCAGAAAAATCACAAAAGTAACCACTGATTATACACTAGGAAAGCTTTGGGAGAATATTCCCTCTAGTTCTAATAAAGTGTTCATGTGGTAGGATAACTGAATACACCTTGCAGATAATACAGGCATACCTCAAGAAACAAGGAAAAAGTCAAATAAATAACCTAACTCTACACCTAAAGCAACTAGGAACCTTCTCCAGGATAGATCACATCCTGGGCCATAAATCTAGCCTTGGTAAATTCAACAAAATTGAAATCATTCCAAGCCTCTTTTCTGACCACAATGCAGTAAGATTAGATCTCAATTACAGGAGAAAAACTATTAAAAATTCCAACATATGGAGGCTGAACAACATGCTGCTGAATGACCTACAAATCAGAAGAAATCAAAAAAGAAATCAAAATATGCATAGAAATGAATGAAAATGGAAACACAACCACCCAAAACCTGTCAGACACTGTAAAAGCAGTGTAAAGGGAAGCTTCAGAGCAATACAGGAATACCTCAAGAAACAAGAAAACAGTCAAATAAATAACCTAACTCTACATCTAAAGCAACTAGAAAAGGAAGAAATGAAGAACCTCAAGGTTAGTAGAAGGAAAGAAATCTTTAAAATTAGGGCAGAAATAAATGCAAAAGAAACAAAAGAGAACATAGCAAAAATCAACAAGGCCAAAAGCTCGTTCTTTGAGGATAAATAAAATTGACAAACCATTAGCCAGACTCATCAAGAAACAAAGGGAGAAAAATCAAATCAATAAAATTAGAAACGAAAATGGAGAGATCACAACAGACAACAGAAATACAAAGGATCATGAGACTACTATCACCAATTATATGTCAATAAAATGGACAATGTGGAAGAAATGGACAAATTCTTAGAAAAGTACAACTTTCCAAAACTGAACAGGAAGAAATAGAAAA
Organism: Oreotragus oreotragus; assembly: GCA_006410675.1. NCBI lineage: Eukaryota > Metazoa > Chordata > Mammalia > Artiodactyla > Bovidae > Oreotragus > Oreotragus oreotragus. The sequence continues at coordinate 3,374 of SJYX01006801.1, read as the reverse complement.
TCTTAACAGACCCATCACAAGCATGGAAATTGAAACTGTAATCAGAAATCTTCCAGCAAACAAAAGCCCAGGTCCAGATGGCTTCACAGCTGAATTCTACCAAAAATTTCGAGAAGAGCTAACACCTATCCTACTCAAACTCTTCCAGAAAATTGCAGAGGAAGGTAAACTTCCAAACTCATTCTATGAGGCCACCATCAGCCTTATACCAAAATCTGACAAAGATGCCACAAAAAAAAAAAAGAAAACTACAGGCCAATATCACTGATGAACATAGATGCAAAAATCCTTAACAAAAAGAATACAACAAAAAATTTAAAAGATCATACACCATGAATGAAGAGCTAACACCTATCCTGGAACTCTCTTGCTTTTTCTATAATCCAGTGGATGTTGGCAATTTGATCTCTAGTTCCTCTCCCTTTTCTAAAACCAGCTTGAACATCTGGAAGTTCACGGTTCACGTTTTACTGAAGCCTGGCTTGGAGAATTTTGAGTATTACTTTGCTAGCATGTGAGATGAGTGCAATTGTGCGGTAGCTTGAGCATTCTTTGGCATTGCCTTTCTTTGGGATTGGAATGAAAACTGAAAGAAGAGCTAACACCTATCCTACTCAAACTCTTCCAGAAAATTGCAGAGGAAGGTAAACTTCCAAACTCATTCTATGAGGCCACCATCACCCTAATACCAAAACCCGACAAAGATACCACAAAAAAAGAAAACTACAGGCCAATATCACTGATGAACATAGATGCAAAAATCCTTAACAAAATTCTAGCAATCAGAATCCAACAACACATTAAAAATATCATACATCATGACCATGTGGGCTTTATCCCAGGGATGCAAGGATTCTTCAATATCCACAAATCAATCAATGTAATACACCACATTAACAAATTGAAAAATAAAAGCTATATGATTATCTCTATAGATGCAGTGAAAGCCTTTGACAAAATTCAACATCCATTTATGATAAAAACTCTCCAGAAATCAGGAATAGAAGGAACGTACCTCAACATAATAAAAGCTATATATGACAAACCCACACAAACATTATCCTCAATGGTGAAAAATGGAAAGGATTTCCCCTAAAGTCAGGAACAAGACAAGGGTGCCCATTTTCACCACTACTATTCAACTTAGTTTTAGAAGTTTGGGCCACATCAATCAGAGCAGAAAAAATAAAAGAAAGTAATCTAAATTGGAAAAGAAGAAGTAAAACTCTCACTGCTTGCAGAAGACATGATTCTCTACATAGAAAACCCTAAAGACTCCACCAGAAAATTACTAGAGCTAATCAATGAATATAGTAAAATTGCAGGATATAAAATCAACACAGAGAAATCCCCTGCATTCCTATACACTATAATAAGAAAGTAGAAAGAGAAATTAAGGAAACAATTCCATTCACCATTGCAATGAAAAGAATAAAACATTTGGGAATATATCTACCTAAAGAAACTAAAGACCTATATATATAAAACTATAAAACACTGGTGAAAGACATCAAAGAAGAAACAAATAGATGGAGAAATATACAGTGTTCATGGATTGGAAGAATCAATACAGTGAAAATGAGTATACTACCCAAAAAAATCTATAGATTCAATGCAATCCCTATCAAGCTACCAACGGTATTTTTCAGAGAACTAGAACAAATAATTTCACAATTTGTATGNAAATACATGGAGAAATATACTGTGTTCATGGACTGGAAGAATCAATACAGTGAAAATGAGTATACTACCCAAAACAATCTATAGATTCAATGCAATCCCTATCAAGCTACCAACGGTATTTTTCAGAGAACTAGAACAAATAATTTCACAATTTGTATGGAAATACAAAAAACCTCGAATAACCAAAGCAATCTTGAGAAAGAAGAATAGAACTGGAGGAAACAACCTGCCTGACTTCAGGCTCTACTACAAAGCCACAGTCATCAAGACAGTATGGTACTGGCACAAAGACAGAAATATAAATCAATGGAACAAAATAGAAAGCCCAGAGATAAATCCACACACCTATGGACTACTTATCTTTGACAAAGGAGGTAAGAAAATACAATGGAGAAAAGACAATCTCTTTAACAAGTGGTGCTGGGAAAACTGGTCAACCACTTGTAAAAGAATGAAACTAGAACACTTTTTAACATTATACACAAAAATAAACTCAAAATGGATAAAAGATCTAAATGTAGGACCAGAAACTATTAAACTCCTGGAGGAAAACATAGGCAAAACACTCCTACCACAGCAGGATCCTCTATGACCCAATTCCAAGAATGTTGGAAATAAAAGCAAAAATAAACAAATGAGACCTAATAAACATTAAAAGCTTCTCCATAACAAAGGAAACTATAAGCAAGGTGAAAAGACAGCCCTCAGAATGGGAGAAAATAATACCAAAAGAAGCAACAGACAAAGAATTAATCTCAAAAATATACAAGCAACTCCTGTAGCTCAATTCCAGAAAAATAAATAACCCAATCAAAAAATGAGCCACAGATCTAAGCAGACATTTCTCCAAAGAAGACACAGATGGCTAACAAACACATGAAAAGATGCTCAACATCATTCATTATCAGAGAAATGCAAATCAAAACCACAATGAAGTACCATTTCATGCCAGTCAGAATGGCTACTATCCAAAAGTCTACAAGCAATAAATGCTGGAGAGGGTGTAGAGAAAAGGGAACCCTCTTACACTGTTGGTGGGAATGCAAACTAATACAGCCACTATGGAGAACAGTGTGGATATTCCTTAAAAAACGAAATAGAACTGCCTTATGACCCAGCAATCCAACTGCTGGGCATACACACCAAGGAAACCAGAGGTGAAAGAGACACATGTACCCCAATGTTCATCGCAGCACTGTTTGTAATAACCAGGACATGGAAGCAACCTAGATGTCTATCAGCAGACAAATGGATAAGAAAGCTGTGATACATATACACAATGGAGTATTACTCAACCATTAAAAAGAATTCATCTGAATCAGTTCTAATGAGTTGGATGAAACTGGAGTCTATTATACAGAGTGAAGTAAACCAGAAAGAAAAACACCAATACAGTATACTAATGCATATATATGGAATTTAGAAAGATGTTAACTATAACCCTGTATGCAAGACAGCAAAAGAGACACAGATGTATAGAATAGTCTTTTGGACTCTATGGAAGAGGGTGAGGGTGGGATGATTTGGGAGAATGGCATTGAAATATGTATAATATTATATGTGAAAAGAATTGCCAGTCCAGGTTCGATGCATGATACAGGGTGCTCGGGGCTGGTGCACTGGGATGACTCAGAGGGATAGTGTGGGGAGGGAGGAGGGAGGG
>SJYX01006800.1:243500-275404 GCA_006410675.1 Oreotragus oreotragus | reverse complement strand
TCCCGACCCAGGGATTGAACCCAGGTCTCCCGCATTGGAGGCAGACACTTTAACCTCTGAGCCACCAGGTTAGAATATTTATTCACTATAGTGGTGATGACTTTCTTATATGTGTTTTCCTCAGCTTATTTTCTGTCTTCTTAATTGGGCTTGGAGTTTCTTAAGAGAAACAACTGCTCCTTGGTCAGCTGTGCCACTCACTGTGAGTGAAATACAGTATGCACTCAGTAAATGTTTGTTGACTGACTGTGCAGGAGGGCTTCTGAAAGCTAAGGAAACAGCAGAGCCTGAAGCAGAGAAGGTATAAGTGTCCTTCTCCCCCTTACAGTCACAGACATCACTGGCTCCATTCCTTCAATAACCTAAAACCACTGTCTCAATTAAGAATTTTAATGATTAAAATCAACAACAGTAACAAAAACCCAGAAGCTGTCTAGTGGCCCAGGGACAATAATCCCTCAAAATCATTCCATTTGGCCTGCATAATTTTTAAGCTTGGAATTAGTTGTCAACCTTTAAATACAGAGGATTTCACCTAAGACTTAGGTATCTAATTTCTTTTGGAAAAAAAAAACAAAAACAAAAACAGAACACTCAGCAGTACTGGGACCAATTCCTAGCTGGCAAGAACTTGCATAAATTGATAGGTGCTGTTCATTTTAGAAAGGTCCTGATGTCTAAACTGGCTACAGCCCTCATCATGCTTGCTTTATTCCTGTTAAACGTTGGCCTGGCCCNAAAAAAAAAAAAAAAAAAACAAAAAACAAAACAGAACACTCAGCAGTACTGGGACCAATTCCTAGCTGGCAAGAACTTGCATAAATTGATAGGTGCTGTTCATTTTAGAAAGGTCCTGATGTCTCAACTGGCTACAGCCCTCATCATGCTTGCTTTATTCCTGTTAAATGTTGGCCTGGCCCCTGAGAGTTTTTCAGTTTGTAACATTTGAATCCCAACCAACCAATCTACTACATCTCATGTTTGTCATGGGGGGAGTAAGTATCCTGTAGATACTTTTTATAGACATTTTTTATAAAATAATTTTGTATTATATATGACTGTCCATTCACTGCAGGATCTTCCACTCTCATTTGAAAGACCAAACTCTATCTATCAGGATGATTTTCCAAGATATGATTGAATCCTAACTGGGAAAGAACGAGAAATGCTCGTTTCAGGTCTGCTACATCACTTCCTGGCCAATTCTCTTTCCCAAACCTCAACATACCTGCTGCTGAGTCCCTAAATGCCCAACAGCTAAATCCAGTCCCAAACCAGTGGCAGACCATTCTGTCATTTTAGCCTTCATCACACCATACAAAGGGAGCATATCAGTGCTGGCCAGAGGTAGGGACTACACTGAAAAGAGTAGAGGGAAATGCAGGAAAAAGCAAAAAGAGCTACTGAACCTCACAACTCTTGTGTAAGCTGAGCAGGATGCAAAGTTTTGTGGAGACACTAAAAGATGAAATCACAGGGATAGAAGGAGCTCCTATTCAGATGTGAGCTTTCTCTCAGCAGTGATAGTATCCCACCAAGTGATGATAAGCACACCAAGTTATTGTACAGGCTATGAGAGCCCAACTTCAGTGAAAGACATCTTAACTGGTAGCTGATGCTGTCTGTAGACAGTTCCAAAGACTGTTTCTCCACATAGAGCTGAAAAGCCCTTTACTAACTGGAATCATACTCTTATGTTCAAAAGAATATAATAATAATTCAAAATTCAAAAAAATCCAAAAATAATAATTATTATTACCACATAATAATAAGAGAATATTGATATTCCAACTGAATGCTTATTAAACACCTGAAAACAGCTAACACTTTACAGGCATGATCACAAAAGATTAAGAGTGGTCTTTTTTCTATAGCTGTGACAGGCAGAATAATGACCTCCAAACATGTACACATTATAATGCCTAGAATGTGTGAATGTTCTATTATATGGCAAGAGGGGATTAAGGTGATTGGACAGCTACTTTAAAATAAACATATTACCCTGGATTATCTGATGGGCTCAGTGTAATCACTGTTGTTGCTGTTGCCGAGTTGCTAAAGTCATTTCAACTCTTTGTGACCCCATGAATTGAAGTACACCAAGCTCCTCTGTTCTCCACTATCTCCTTGAGTTTGTTCAAATTCATGACCATTGAGTCCCTCAATCTTTCCCAGCATCAGGGTCTTTTCCAGTGAGTTGAATCTTTGCCTCAAGGGGCCAGACTATTGGAGATTCAGCTTCAGTGCAATCCTTCAAGGTTGATTTCACTTAGGATTAACTGATTTGATCTCTTTGCAGTCCAGGGGATTCTCGAGAGTCTTCTCTAGCACCAAAAATTGAAACTATCAATGCTCAGCCTTCTTTATGGTCCAACTCTCACATCCATACATGACTACTGGAAATACCGTAGCTTTGACTATACAGATCTCTGTCAGCTGTGGGATTGCTGGATCATAAGGCAGTTCTATTTGCAATTTCTTAAGGAATCTCCACACTGTTCTCCATAGTGGCTGTACTAGTTTGCATTCCCACCAACAGTGTAAAAGGGTTCCCTTTTCTCCACACCCTCTCCAGCATTTATTGCTTGCAGACTTTTGGATCGCAGCCATTCTGACTAAAATGAGATCTCTACTTTTTAACATGCTGCCTAGGTTTGTCAAAGCTTTTCTTCCAAGTAGAAATCATCTTTTTTTGGTGTTAGTTTTAGAAGATATTATAAGTCTTCATAGAAATGGTCAGCTTCAGCTTCTTCTGTCTTAGTGGTTGGGGCATAGATTTGGATTACTGTGATGATGAATGGTTTGCCTTGGAAATGAACCAAGATTATTCTGTCATTTTAGAGACTGTACTCAAGTACTGCATTTCAGACGCTCATTGACCGTAAGGCTATTCCATTTCTTCTAAGAGATTCTTGCCCAAAGTAATAGATAACAATTTGCATCTGAATTAAATTTGCCCTTTCCCATCCATTTTAGTTCACTAATTCCTAAAATGATGATGTTCACTCTTGCCATCTCCTGTTTGACCACTTTCAATTTACCTGGATTCATGGACCTAACATTCCATGTTCCTATGAAATAACTCTTTACAGCATCAGACTTTACATTCACCACCAGCCACATCCACAACTTAATGTCATTTTCACTTTGGCCCAGCCACTTCATTCTTACTGAAGCTGTAACTAATTGCCTCCCATTCTTCCCCAGTAGTACATTGGACACCCTCCAACCTGGGGCACTCATCTTCCAGGGTCATATAATTTTGCCTTTTTATACTGTCCATGGCGGGCTTCCCCTGTGGCTCAGCAGGTGGTAAAGAATCCACCTGCAATGCAGGAGACCTGGGTTCAATCCCTGGGTTGGGAAGATCCCCTGGAGAAGGGAAAGGCTACCCACTCCAGTATTCTGGTCTGAAGAAGTCCATGGACTTTATAGTCCATGGGATCGCAAAGAGTCAGATACGACTGAATGACTTCCACTTCCACTTTCAACTTTCATAGGAGGGTCCAGGAAAGAACACTGGAGTAAGCTGTTATTTCCTTCTGCAGTGGGCCAACCACATTTTGTACAGAAATCTTCACTATTATCCAGCTGTCTTAGATGGCCCTGTGCAGTATGGCTCATAGCTTCATTGAGTTAAACAAGCCCCTTTGCCACAACATGACTTTGATCCATAAAGGGAAATGTAATTGCTGCGGTCCTTAAAAGTGAGAAGGAGAAAGACCAACATCAGAGTGACACATTGTAAGATTCACCTAGCCATTGCTGGCTTTATCTTTGAAGCTGAAAGGAGGCCATAAAGGAATGCAGGCAGTCTCTAGAGGTTGGAAAAGGTAAAGAATCATGTTCTCCCCTACATTTTCAAAAGGACTACAGCCCAGTCAGCACCTTGATTTCAGCACAACATCAGACTTCTAATCTACAGAGCACTAAGATAATATATTGTGTTGTTTTTAACCAGGGCTTCCGTTGTGTCTCATCTGTTAACTAATCTGTCTGCAATGGGGGAGACCTGGATTCAATTCCTGGGTTGGGAAGATCCTAATATAAATCAAAATTTCTTGCAAAGTTGAATTACACCTAATTTTTTACTTTGTGCCCAAGCTAAGCATCCCCAGCTTTTTACCAGCTAAGCCTGGCTTACACATAAAGTAATGATGTTGTTTGGCTTGATTTAACTTGATTGGTATTAAGCATCACATTCGAAATAACCAGATTAACTGTTTTGCAAAACAACCACTTTAGCAATTATGATATATTCCTCCTCAATGCTGTCATTGTGTTCAATATTTTGAAACTTGTCTTTAGAGTACTGCAAAAAATGCTGTTATTTTACAGTCAGGCATTTTTGCAGCTTTATGAAACCTCATTTTGAGACAGAGAAATATTATTTAACCTTAACCACCTACTTTTTTACCTTAGTATGTAAAGAATTGTAGTTATTTGTAAAAATTAAGTACAACCCTCAACAGACTGACCACCAAGACTACACCCAACAATGTGTTCTAAATGTTCTATGAGCGATGTTCCCAAAAGTGATCTCAAAACTTTTTTGAGCAAAGGGCAGTATCTTTAAATAAGAGTGGCACAGGATCTGCTAGCCAAGGGAGAACTTAATGTACATAGTTTTTGTATGTTTCTTAAAAACAAAACACATTAATTTGAAACCAAACGCATATTCTTCTATACTAGTCTTGGGAACATCTGTCTCTTTTTCAATACTTAAAAGGGAAGGGAGACAGAAACCACTTGCCTTCTCATATCTCTTCTTCATTCTATAATGAAGCTAAAGATAAAATCTCTTCCTCATTCCCCCGTCTCCCCCATGCAAGAAAAAAGAAATGGGTCAGTATATTACTTAAACAATCCTGTTGTAATTATATACGGTCTAGGTGTGAATTACTTGGTGCACTCAGGGACTGGGGAGACTGCTAGATGACTCTCATTGCCTATATTGCAGTTTTGTTTGTGTGGTTTTTAAAATGTTGATCCCCAAACAGTAACCAGCCTAATAACTCTTGACACTCCATCACTAATAAACTTGGTAATGGATTTCTTCTCTCTCTCAGCATTTCATAGGTTTTGCCCAGGCTGCCAATGAAAGTGAAATGTGCTCTGTATTTCTCTCTCTCTCTCTCTCTTTTTTTTTTTTTACCTTGTTCCTTTCTAAGTTATTGTCACTGAAGAGACTTGATAAGTTTCGTTCTTATCTCACTAAGACATCTGAGACTGATCCATAGTAACTGAATAATCAATTAATTCTCCTGCAGAGTTCCATTTACATAATGAAAATGCAACGTGCTGATATTTTATACAAGTCGTTTTTGGTGGTCTAGACTGATAATATATTGTGTATTGATTGAGAAGGAAAGCCTAATGGATCTTCTGCTGTTGAAGTTGCAAAATTACAATTAAAATAAAATGACAGAAGCAAGCATCTATTGGGTTTATATCTATATATCTCCCTTTAATATAGGATTCTAAATGTCTAGGCCTGATTAAGACTTTGCTCTCATTTGAGCAAAAATGGCGCATAATGTGTGGCTATTCATGTTCTCATTGCAAGGGCCCAAATCAATATTGTACTGTTTACAAACATCACCGATGTACAAAGCCAAGTCCTGTGTCCTCTGTATGACCAGAGCACCTGTGACTTAAATCACCCCTTCACTGGTGATTCAGTGGTCTATTATCCTGGAAAAAGAAGGAATCTGAGTATTAACGAGAAGTCGCTCAGTCTTGTTCGACTCTTTGCGACCCCATGGACTGTAGCCTAACAGGCTCCTCTGTCCATGGGATTTTCCAGGCAATAGTACTGGAGAGGATTGCCATTTCCTTCTCCTAAGGATCTTCCCAACTTAGGGATCGAACCCAGGTCTCCCACATTGTAGACAGACACTTTACTGTCTGAGCCACCAGGGAAGTCTAGCTCAGACCAAAAATATGCAAATTAAGTCTCCTGTGGTCTGTATAGTCATGTAAGGAAATTAAGTGTGAGCCTCAGTTCTTTTGCCTTAATGTGCTTACAGAATCAGATCATCATTAATGATTGTTATGGCATCTTTAGCAGAGAAGCTAGTGAAGTGTAATGGTTAGGCTCATGAGCTCTGAAGCCAGCTTCTCTGAGTCACAATCCTACCTCCATCACCTAATAACTGTGAGATGCAGTATTAGTTGCTTGATTTCTTTGAGCCTCAGTTTTCTCTCCTAGAAACAGACATAATATTAAAACTCACCCTCAGTGATGTTGTCAAAGGAGCTGATACTTCTTAGATGCCCAGAATAAGACCTGTCATACAGCAAATTCTCAATAAAGTTAGCTATAATTACTAACAAATCTAAGAAGGAAAGCATCATGGTCTTCGACCTCTAGGTCTGAAGCTTTTCACTGAATTGGGGAGAAAGAATGCAAACCTAAAAAAGGAATTCAAAAGAATAAATTTGAAGCATGGGGAATTGGTAAGTATTTATTTAAACATCAGTCATAGGATTATATTTATTATTTTTCTTCTTTTAATTTTCTCTGTATGTTCTAATATTGTCAAAATGGGCATGTTACTTTTAATTGCTTAAAAAATAAAATAGTTTCTACCTTGAAAGGGAGAGGGAAACCATGAGCCCAGAAAGAGACAGTAATATTTGAAGCTCATTTTGAATGCACTAGTTCAGAATTGGGAAAGGAGTTGGGAAAGATTGAAGGCAGGAGGAGAAGGTGACGACAGAGGATGAGATGGTTGAATAGCATCACTGACTCAATGGATATCAGTTTGGACAAACTCAGGAAGTTGGTGATGGACAGGGAGGCCTGGCACGCTGCGATTCATGGGGCTGCAAAGAGCTGGACACAACTGAGTGACTGAACTGGACTGGACTGGACATCCAGGCTGTATATTGTCACTGTGGTTATTTAACTTATATGCAGAGTACATCAAGTGAAATGCCAGGCTGGATGACTCACAAGCTGCAATCAAGACTGCTGGGAGAAGTATCAATAACCTCAAATGTGCAGATGATACCACCCTCATGGCAGAAAACGAATAAAAACTAAAGAGCCTCTGATGAAGGTGTAAGAGGAGAGTGAAAAAACTGGCTTAAAACTCAGCATTCAAAAGACTAAGATCAAGTCATCTGGTCCCACCACTTCATGGCAAATAGATGGGGAAACAACAGAAACAGTGAGAGACTTTATTTTCTTGAGCTCAAAATCACCGCAGTTGGTGACTGTAGCCATGAAATTAAGATATACTTGCTTCTTGGAAGAAAAGCTATAACAAACCTAGACAGCATGTTAAAAAGCAGAGACATCACTTTGCTGACAAAGGTCCATATAATCAGCACTGTGGTTTTCCAGTATACATATGAGAGTTGAACTATAAAGAAGGCTGAACCCCAAAGAATTGATGTTTTTGAATTGTGGTGTTGGAAAAGACTCTTGAGAAACCCTTACACTGCAAGGAGACCAAACCAGTCAATCCTAAAGGAAATCAGTCCTGAATATTCACTGGAGGCACTGAGGCAAAAGCTCCAAGACTTCGGCCACCTGATATGAAGAGCCAGCTCATTGGAAAAGACCCTGAGTCTGGAAAAGATTGAAGGCAGGAGGAAAAGGGGGCAACAGAGGATGAGATGGCTGGATGGCGTCACCGACTCAATAGACTTGAATCTGAGCAAACTCAGGGAGATAGTGAAGGACAGGGAAGCCTGGTGTGCTGCAGTTCGTGGGGTTTCAAGAAGTTAGTCATGACTGAGTGACTGAACAACAATACAATCTGAAGCTCATACGCTATAGTTCTGTAATTTGTTCCCACTGCTTCTTAAAATAGTTCTTTCTGAAATCCACGTTTACTCTCTGACCTCTGTGAAGAGCAACTCCCAACGTATTTTGAGATACCTTCAGAGCAGGTACCCTGTGACAAATCAGGGTTAAGTCCAGATACTGCACCTTTATTTGTATTCATATATTTTCCACTTGCTCACATATCCTTTCCCTTCTCATCATAAACAAAACCTCACAGGCAGAAAACAAGTGACAGTTGTTCTAATTTACTTTTTCTCAAGCATCAGAGTCATCCCTAAACTGGAAGGACACTCTGAAGCTGTGTACACCCGTGGCAGATTCATGTCAACGTATGCCAAAACCAATAGAGTACTGTAAAGTAAAATAAAGTAAAATGGAAGCTCTAAATAAATAAATAAAAATTAAACAAACAAAAAAAGAATTAATCAACCCCTCTTTGTCCAGTAATGGGACAAGGCATTCTTGGAGCTTATTCCAGGGAGCCCTGGAAACAGGGAATCTCTTTGAAGAGCAGATGTGGAGCAGCACTGACTAGGAAAAGAAAACCGGTCAATTTATAAAACCCAGGAAGTTCAGCACAGCAACAAACAGGAAAGACGGAAACACCCACCTTCTATAAATCCAGTTTAGCAACCTGTACTCTGCTCTGGGCTCTGCCTTCAAGAGAAAATTGTTTGACATGTGAAAAGGAAGAGGAAGCTATACAACACTAGTCTCTTGATGGTTCATTAATTACCCTTTCCAACAATGGAGTATGAACTCAAGTTATTCAGAATTGGTTAAAATTAGCATTGATGGCAGGCATAATTGTACTCTCATCCCAAGGAGAGGACTTCTCCCATGAAGCCTAAACTAAAACATACAACTTGGTAAAAATGTATGCAGATTTTTAGAACATCCAGGTAAAAGTATATGTACTATTTACTTTTTAGCTTTGTGCCAAAATTAATCACATATGATTCTTTGCGACCTTGTGAACTGTAGCCCACCAGCTCCTCTGTCCACAGGATTGTCTAAACAAGAATACTGGAGCGGGTTGCCATTTCCTCTTCCAGGGGAAATTCCCAACCAAAGGATCAAACCTGTGTCTCCTGTGTCTTCTGAATTGGCAGACAGAGTCTTTATCACTGAGCCACCTGGGATAATAGTTCCTATGCATACCTGTTCTTCCATCTACAGGTGATCTTAATTAGCAAATGTTTTAAATGTTATAAACTATCCAGCCTATACTCCTGGAGAAGGCAATGGCACCCCACTCCAGTACTCTTGCCTGGAAAATCCCGTGGATGGAGGAGCCTAGTAGATTGCAGTCCATGGGGTCGCGAAGAGTCGCGATTTAGCACCAGCAGCAGCCTATAATCCTGATTTGAGAAAACAAATAAACAAAATAGACAAATAACTTTTCTTTATCTTAGGTCTAATAATGCATTCCAATAAAATCCCTGTGAAGGAAAGATATAACTGTACAATGGGAAACTGAGATACAAAGAAAACCAATAGTAAATTTAGAATTCTGGACGAGCTGAGTAAATCTTTAGAGATCAGGATCTGACTCAGAGGCCCTGAGGATGAAAGGGCCATGCTGGAGGGTCCAGGCTATCTAAAATACATGTTGCATCTTCCCCAGGGTAATGTCCCAGGTATATGGTTCCAAGAGTAGAAATGATACTTGAATGGGTTTAGGTATGGTTCTTCCCAACACTCAATGAAGACACATTTTTCCAGAGATCTAGAAAAAAAAAATTCCCTGAGTTTATGGAGATTAAACACAAAAGAACATTAAATGAGATATTTCCTTTTTTTCTAGAATTAAAGAATAGGCTTCAAGCTAGGTAATAAAGAAATGCTAAATAACTTGTTTATAAAGAAACCTACCAATGACTGGGATAAACACCACTCTCAGAGCTTCTTAAGAATTAGCAATCAGCTCAGCATCTAAAGTTGTCAGCCTGATGAGAAGATATATATGGCTCTTTCCCTGCCTTTTCCTTGAGAAGGGTGAAGGGGTACTGTCCCCTACCAAAAACTGAGAAAAGCAAGCTTCAAATCTTAGACATATCTACAGAGGATGTCTGGATGTGTGCTCAGGCCCTGGGTCTGTTAGCTGTGACCTGCACATACTTGAGCAGGGGGAAAGGGAACTGAGAGAAAGCACCAGGGAATAGTGCTCCCTAACTTTCCCAGGACCAAGGCAAACCCAGGGAAAGAACTTGCTTTCTTTTGCCAGGTGGCTCAGTTGTATATGTTGCTTATCAGCCTACTCAGCAGGCTGATCACCAGCAGGGGGCAGCCCAGATCTGTGAAGTGTACCACTGTGCGCAATTGTTGCGGGGTTGGAAGAAGTCAGGCCAAATACAGCCATGCCAAGGAAAAGGAAGGAGGGTTCCTGGAACCGGACAACACTCCAAACTGAGGGAGAAGATGAAGGAATTACAGATCAGATTGCATCCTCCGAATTCCTGCAACCTACGTCTCAAAGTGGCTGGTTCTAGGAGTACAGGAAAGAAGAAGTCAAGATTTAAATTACCATGCAATATACTTGACTAAATAGAACTTCAGAAAATCCTAAAAGAAATGAAGAAAAGAAGAAAAAAAAGAAAAGAAAAGAAAACCAGGCCTTCCCTGGTGGTACAGTGGATAAAAATCCACCTGCCAGTGTAGGGGACACAGGTTTGAACCCTGGCCCAGGAGCATTCCACATGCCATGGGGCAGCTAAGCCCATGTACCTCAAATACTAGAGCCTGGGCACTGCAGCTATTGCGCCTGTATTCTGCAACTGCTGAAGCCAGCGGGCCTGTTGCTCTGCAACAAGAGATGCTACCACAGTGAGAAACCTGCACATCACAAAAAAGAGTAGCCCCTGCTCACTGCAACTAGAGAGTTTTCATGCAGCAGTGAAGACACAGTGCACCCAAAATGAATAAATAAATAAATAATTTAAAAAGAGCATCCCAGTAGGATCTCCCTGAGATAATAATAGCTTAACACTATAAAAACTATAAAAATGTTTCAATAGTTGTACCAGCCATGGATTAAACTGTGCAACAAATTGGTTACATAGGTGATTAGTACTTAACACCTTCTACTAGAACTGGGACTTAAACAGAGACAATTTGACTTCAAACTCTAATAAACCGCTTCCTTCCCTCAATAGCAAATAATTCAACACATTTTTTGCAAAGAAATAAATGAAAAGAGTGGGGGAAATTAGTAAACTTTAAAATAAGTCTATTTTCAAAATCCTTTTAAAATCATCACCTCTTCCAGCTGGTTTCTTAAATAATTAGATTTTAAACCATGTGCTTAGAGAGACTCGATAAGATTACAAACAAATGGAGGTGGGGGTGGAGTCCTTGTACCACTGTGCCCATCAACTTAATAAATGTAGTTATCCTCATCAGTCAGATCCAGAGGCCAGTGAGTCCCTGCAGTTTGCTGAGTCAGACCCAGCACATTTAATAAAAGGGATTGAAAAATAATGCCTGATGCTGCTCTAGTTCATATGAGTAAATTGTGAGGACACTCCATATATTAAGTGAAACTATTCATTTCCATAATGTGATAGGAATCATCTTCATTGATCCCACTGAGCTCTAAGGACAGAAACTTGCCTTGGGTCCTCATGAAAGGCTTATCAGGGGCTCAAAGGAATTGACAGGGGGCAATATGCTAAACTCTCTACCCAAACTCCAACAAGATTTTCTATTTATGTCTGAATTTTCTGATTGTTTGTTTACACCCATTAGTTCAATAGAGAATGCCAAGATTCTACTTTATTTTGTGCAGCATATACTTAGAATATGTGGTTTCCATTTCTCAGTTCAGTCACTTAGGTCTGACTCTCTGCAGCCCCATGGACTGCAGCATGCCAGGCTTCCCTGTCCATCACTAACTCCCGGAGCTTGCTCAAACTCATGTCCATGGAGTCGGTGATGCCATCCAACTTGGTCCAGGCCAGTGTCACATTTAGAAATGGAAAGGTTCCGTTCTCTCTCTCTCTCTCTCTTTTTTTTTTTTTACCTTGTTCCTTTCTAAGTTATTGTCACTGAAGAGACTTGATAAGTTTCGTTCTTATCTCACTAAGACATCTGAGACTGATCCATAGTAACTGAATAATCAATTAATTCTCCTGCAGAGTTCCATTTACATAATGAAAATGCAACGTGCTGATATTTTATACAAGTCGTTTTTGGTGGTCTAGACTGATAATATATTGTGTATTGATTGAGAAGGAAAGCCTAATGGATCTTCTGCTGTTGAAGTTGCAAAATTACAATTAAAATAAAATGACAGAAGCAAGCATCTATTGGGTTTATATCTATATATCTCCCTTTAATATAGGATTCTAAATGTCTAGGCCTGATTAAGACTTTGCTCTCATTTGAGCAAAAATGGCGCATAATGTGTGGCTATTCATGTTCTCATTGCAAGGGCCCAAATCAATATTGTACTGTTTACAAACATCACCGATGTACAAAGCCAAGTCCTGTGTCCTCTGTATGACCAGAGCACCTGTGACTTAAATCACCCCTTCACTGGTGATTCAGTGGTCTATTATCCTGGAAAAAGAAGGAATCTGAGTATTAACGAGAAGTCGCTCAGTCGTGTTCGACTCTTTGCGACCCCATGGACTGTAGCCTAACAGGCTCCTCTGTCCATGGGATTTTCCAGGCAATAGTACTGGAGAGGATTGCCATTTCCTTCTCCTAAGGATCTTCCCAACTTAGGGATCGAACCCAGGTCTCCCACATTGTAGACAGACACTTTACTGTCTGAGCCACCAGGGAAGTCTAGCTCAGACCAAAAATATGCAAATTAAGTCTCCTGTGGTCTGTATAGTCATGTAAGGAAATTAAGTGTGAGCCTCAGTTCTTTTGCCTTAATGTGCTTACAGAATCAGATCATCATTAATGATTGTTATGGCATCTTTAGCAGAGAAGCTAGTGAAGTGTAATGGTTAGGCTCATGAGCTCTGAAGCCAGCTTCTCTGAGTCACAATCCTACCTCCATCACCTAATAACTGTGAGATGCAGTAGTAGTTGCTTGATTTCTTTGAGCCTCAGTTTTCTCTCCTAGAAACAGACATAATATTAAAACTCACCCTCAGTGATGTTGTCAAAGGAGCTGATACTTCTTAGATGCCCAGAATAAGACCTGTCATACAGCAAATTCTCAATAAAGTTAGCTATAATTACTAACAAATCTAAGAAGGAAAGCATCATGGTCTTCGACCTCTAGGTCTGAAGCTTTTCACTGAATTGGGGAGAAAGAATGCAAACCTAAAAAAGGAATTCAAAAGAATAAATTTGAAGCATGGGGAATTGGTAAGTATTTATTTAAACATCAGTCATAGGATTATATTTATTATTTTTCTTCTTTTAATTTTCTCTGTATGTTCTAATATTGTCAAAATGGGCATGTTACTTTTAATTGCTTAAAAAATAAAATAGTTTCTACCTTGAAAGGGAGAGGGAAACCATGAGCCCAGAAAGAGACAGTAATATTTGAAGCTCATTTTGAATGCACTAGTTCAGAATTGGGAAAGGAGTTGGGAAAGATTGAAGGCAGGAGGAGAAGGTGACGACAGAGGATGAGATGGTTGAATAGCATCACTGACTCAATGGATATCAGTTTGGACAAACTCAGGAAGTTGGTGATGGACAGGGAGGCCTGGCACGCTGCGATTCATGGGGCTGCAAAGAGCTGGACACAACTGAGTGACTGAACTGGACTGGACTGGACATCCAGGCTGTATATTGTCACTGTGGTTATTTAACTTATATGCAGAGTACATCAAGTGAAATGCCAGGCTGGATGACTCACAAGCTGCAATCAAGACTGCTGGGAGAAGTATCAATAACCTCAAATGTGCAGATGATACCACCCTCATGGCAGAAAACGAATAAAAACTAAAGAGCCTCTGATGAAGGTGTAAGAGGAGAGTGAAAAAACTGGCTTAAAACTCAGCATTCAAAAGACTAAGATCAAGTCATCTGGTCCCACCACTTCATGGCAAATAGATGGGGAAACAACAGAAACAGTGAGAGACTTTATTTTCTTGAGCTCAAAATCACCGCAGTTGGTGACTGTAGCCATGAAATTAAGATATACTTGCTTCTTGGAAGAAAAGCTATAACAAACCTAGACAGCATGTTAAAAAGCAGAGACATCACTTTGCTGACAAAGGTCCATATAATCAGCACTGTGGTTTTCCAGTATACATATGAGAGTTGAACTATAAAGAAGGTTGAACCCCAAAGAATTGATGTTTTTGAATTGTGGTGTTGGAAAAGACTCTTGAGAAACCCTTACACTGCAAGGAGACCAAACCAGTCAATCCTAAAGGAAATCAGTCCTGAATATTCACTGGAGGCACTGAGGCAAAAGCTCCAAGACTTCGGCCACCTGATATGAAGAGCCAGCTCACTGGAAAAGACCCTGAGTCTGGAAAAGATTGAAGGCAGGAGGAAAAGGGGGCAACAGAGGATGAGATGGCTGGATGGCGTCACCGACTCAATAGACTTGAATCTGAGCAAACTCAGGGAGATAGTGAAGGACAGGGAAGCCTGGTGTGCTGCAGTTCGTGGGGTTTCAAGAAGTTAGTCATGACTGAGTGACTGAACAACAATACAATCTGAAGCTCATATGCTATAGTTCTGTAATTTGTTCCCACTGCTTCTTAAAATAGTTCTTTCTGAAATCCACGTTTACTCTCTGACCTCTGTGAAGAGCAACTCCCAACGTATTTTGAGATACCTTCAGAGCAGGTACCCTGTGACAAATCAGGGTTAAGTCCAGATACTGCACCTTTATTTGTATTCATATATTTTCCACTTGCTCACATATCCTTTCCCTTCTCATCATAAACAAAACCTCACAGGCAGAAAACAAGTGACAGTTGTTCTAATTTACTTTTTCTCAAGCATCAGAGTCATCCCTAAACTGGAAGGACACTCTGAAGCTGTGTACACCCGTGGCAGATTCATGTCAACGTATGCCAAAACCAATAGAGTACTGTAAAGTAAAATAAAGTAAAATGGAAGCTCTAAATAAATAAATAAAAATTAAACAAACAAAAAAAGAATTAATCAACCCCTCTTTGTCCAGTAATGGGACAAGGCATTCTTGGAGCTTATTCCAGGGAGCCCTGGAAACAGGGAATCTCTTTGAAGAGCAGATGTGGAACAGCACTGACTAGGAAAAGAAAACCGGTCAATTTATAAAACCCAGGAAGTTCAGCACAGCAACAAACAGGAAAGACGGAAACACCCACCTTCTATAAATCCAGTTTAGCAACCTGTACTCTGCTCTGGGCTCTGCCTTCAAGAGAAAATTGTTTGACATGTGAAAAGGAAGAGGAAGCTATACAACACTAGTCTCTTGATGGTTCATTAATTACCCTTTCCAACAATGGAGTATGAACTCAAGTTATTCAGAATTGGTTAAAATTAGCATTGATGGCAGGCATAATTGTACTCTCATCCCAAGGAGAGGACTTCTCCCATGAAGCCTAAACTAAAACATACAACTTGGTAAAAATGTATGCAGATTTTTAGAACATCCAGGTAAAAGTATATGTACTATTTACTTTTTAGCTTTGTGCCAAAATTAATCACATATGATTCTTTGCGACCTTGTGAACTGTAGCCCACCAGCTCCTCTGTCCACAGGATTGTCTAAACAAGAATATTGGAGCGGGTTGCCATTTCCTCTTCCAGGGGAAATTCCCAACCCAAGGATCAAACCTGTGTCTCCTGTGTCTTCTGAATTGGCAGACAGAGTCTTTATCACTGAGCCACCTGGGATAATAGTTCCTATGCATACCTGTTCTTCCATCTACAGGTGATCTTAATTAGCAAATGTTTTAAATGTTATAAACTATCCAGCCTATACTCCTGGAGAAGGCAATGGCACCCCACTCCAGTACTCTTGCCTGGAAAATCCCGTGGATGGAGGAGCCTAGTAGATTGCAGTCCATGGGGTCGCGAAGAGTCGCGATTTAGCACCAGCAGCAGCCTATAATCCTGATTTGAGAAAACAAATAAACAAAATAGACAAATAACTTTTCTTTATCTTAGGTCTAATAATGCATTCCAATAAAATCCCTGTGAAGGAAAGATATAACTGTACAATGGGAAACTGAGATACAAAGAAAACCAATAGTAAATTTAGAATTCTGGACGAGCTGAGTAAATCTTTAGAGATCAGGATCTGACTCAGAGGCCCTGAGGATGAAAGGGCCATGCTGGAGGGTCCAGGCTATCTAAAATACATGTTGCATCTTCCCCAGGGTAATGTCCCAGGTATATGGTTCCAAGAGTAGAAATGATACTTGAATGGGTTTAGGTATGGTTCTTCCCAACACTCAATGAAGACACATTTTTCCAGAGATCTAGAAAAAAAAAATTCCCTGAGTTTATGGAGATTAAACACAAAAGAACATTAAATGAGATATTTCCTTTTTTTCTAGAATTAAAGAATAGGCTTCAAGCTAGGTAATAAAGAAATGCTAAATAACTTGTTTATAAAGAAACCTACCAATGACTGGGATAAACACCACTCTCAGAGCTTCTTAAGAATTAGCAATCAGCTCAGCATCTAAAGTTGTCAGCCTGATGAGAAGATATATATGGCTCTTTCCCTGCCTTTTCCTTGAGAAGGGTGAAGGGGTACTGTCCCCTACCAAAAACTGAGAAAAGCAAGCTTCAAATCTTAGACATATCTACAGAGGATGTCTGGATGTGTGCTCAGGCCCTGGGTCTGTTAGCTGTGACCTGCACATACTTGAGCAGGGGGAAAGGGAACTGAGAGAAAGCACCAGGGAATAGTGCTCCCTAACTTTCCCAGGACCAAGGCAAACCCAGGGAAAGAACTTGCTTTCTTTTGCCAGGTGGCTCAGTTGTATATGTTGCTTATCAGCCTACTCAGCAGGCTGATCACCAGCAGGGGGCAGCCCAGATCTGTGAAGTGTACCACTGTGCGCAGTTGTTGCGGGGTTGGAAGAAGTCAGGCCAAATACAGCCATGCCAAGGAAAAGGAAGGAGGGTTCCTGGAACCGGACAACACTCCAAACTGAGGGAGAAGATGAAGGAATTACAGATCAGATTGCATCCTCCGAATTCCTGCAACCTACGTCTCAAAGTGGCTGGTTCTAGGAGTACAGGAAAGAAGAAGTCAAGATTTAAATTACCATGCAATATACTTGACTAAATAGAACTTCAGAAAATCCTAAAAGAAATGAAGAAAAGAAGAAAAAAAAGAAAAGAAAAGAAAACCAGGCCTTCCCTGGTGGTACAGTGGATAAAAATCCACCTGCCAGTGTAGGGGACACAGGTTTGAACCCTGGCCCAGGAGCATTCCACATGCCATGGGGCAGCTAAGCCCATGTACCTCAAATACTAGAGCCTGGGCACTGCAGCTATTGCGCCTGTATTCTGCAACTGCTGAAGCCAGCGGGCCTGTTGCTCTGCAACAAGAGATGCTACCACAGTGAGAAACCTGCACATCACAAAAAAGAGTAGCCCCTGCTCACTGCAACTAGAGAGTTTTCATGCAGCAGTGAAGACACAGTGCACCCAAAATGAATAAATAAATAAATAATTTAAAAAGAGCATCCCAGTAGGATCTCCCTGAGATAATAATAGCTTAACACTATAAAAACTATAAAAATGTTTCAATAGTTGTACCAGCCATGGATTAAACTGTGCAACAAATTGGTTACATAGGTGATTAGTACTTAACACCTTCTACTAGAACTGGGACTTAAACAGAGACAATTTGACTTCAAACTCTAATAAACCGCTTCCTTCCCTCAATAGCAAATAATTCAACACATTTTTTGCAAAGAAATAAATGAAAAGAGTGGGGGAAATTAGTAAACTTTAAAATAAGTCTATTTTCAAAATCCTTTTAAAATCATCACCTCTTCCAACTGGTTTCTTAAATAATTAGATTTTAAACCATGTGCTTAGAGAGACTCGATAAGATTACAAACAAATGGAGGTGGGGGTGGAGTCCTTGTACCACTGTGCCCATCAACTTAATAAATGTAGTTATCCTCATCAGTCAGATCCAGAGGCCAGTGAGTCCCTGCAGTTTGCTGAGTCAGACCCAGCACATTTAATAAAAGGGATTGAAAAATAATGCCTGATGCTGCTCTAGTTCATATGAGTAAATTGTGAGGACACTCCATATATTAAGTGAAACTATTCATTTCCATAATGTGATAGGAATCATCTTCATTGATCCCACTGAGCTCTAAGGACAGAAACTTGCCTTGGGTCCTCATGAAAGGCTTATCAGGGGCTCAAAGGAATTGACAGGGGGCAATATGCTAAACTCTCTACCCAAACTCCAACAAGATTTTCTATTTATGTCTGAATTTTCTGATTTTTTGTTTACACCCATTAGTTCAATAGAGAATGCCAAGATTCTACTTTATTTTGTGCAGCATATACTTAAAATATGTGGTTTCCATTTCTCAGTTCAGTCACTTAGGTCTGACTCTCTGCAGCCCCATGGACTGCAGCATGCCAGGCTTCCCTGTCCATCACTAACTCCCGGAGCTTGCTCAAACTCATGTCCATGGAGTCGGTGATGCCATCCAACTTGGTCCAGGCCAGTGTCACATTTAGAAATGGAAAGGTTCCGTTATAGTTTGTGGAACGATAGGTTTCTTACAGTCCATGGCTCTTCAGTAGTGAGTCCATACCTAACAGTGAGGTCTAATCCCAGCATAACTGTTTGATACATACAACTGAGTAAATTAAAAATGTGTCATCTTTCCTAATACTCTTCAAAGTCTTTTAATTTTCCCAAGCATATTCTCAATCACTTAGACTAGAAATTATATCATATTACCCAATTCTTATTGTTGTGTTTGTTGCCTATTTTTTGCCCTATAAACACTGAACTATTTCACATATTACACCTTTGCTTCCTTGACCTAGACTCTGAATACACTAACATGACCCAGTCTGGGTCCTCAAGTAACTTTCAGTCTAATATAATAGAATCAAGGTGGAAAATCCTTGGAGGGTCAATTCAAACAAGGAGGTCATTAGTTAAGTAGCCCCCAATAGTGGTTCTAGAGAGAAAAATCAGGTTGATTGTCAAGGGGAGCTAAGATCCTATCCCCAAGTCAAAGAACAGTGCAAAACAGAACTGAAATTTAAAACAATGAGTGAGATCAGTAACTTCAAGAGTTGAGAGCACCAGTGGTAAAGTGTTTAGATCAGGCGAAAGTGGACTACTCAGAAATGACCCTGTGATCATTAAGAATCTACAGCAAAACCATGTGACTCTCACCAGGACCAGAACGGAATAGGAAGAGTAACAGTAAAACTATTTCCAGGGACTTCCCTGGTGGATCAGTGGCTAAGACTACACATTTCCAATGCAGGGGTCCCAGGTTCAATTCCTGGGCTGGGAACTAGATCCCACATGCCACAACTAAGACCCAGCACAGCCAAATAAATATATAAATAAAAATAAATTTTAAAAACTAAGAAGCGTTTATAGGCTAGACTGCTTTAACAGGCTATAATCATTAATTTTTTGTGCAGACAAAGTTTTCAAAAAGCGTTAAAATTATTAGTAGCCAGCATTATCTTTAAAAGAGAATCATTACAAGGGAATGTTAAATAAGCACAATGGCTTCTTTTTAATTGGGATATCACTTTACCAATTATTTGGTTATACTTGGCTGATTAAGCACTGAAAAATATAATTCAATGAAAGCAATTTTCTTCATGATTAAGTAAAAGCCTATTATATAGGTATTCTTGTCGTTCTCCTAACATATGTCCTGTTATAAAATCTTGTTGGACAAGTGTCTTTATATGACTCCCTACTTCAAATATTTAGAGGATTGCTACAATATGGCTTTTAATGAGTGCTTCATAATTTATAAAAACCAGGGCTTGCAGGAGCCAAACGCATAGGCAGAGCCTCCACACACAATGCCACATCTCAGGTGAAACAGCTCACACACTAGACAGCACAGATTTGCATATTTATCACGGCAACTCTCTTGGGGGGTGCTGGCAATGCTTCCTGTTCCAACATAATCAGTATCCTAGAACAGGATATGCAGTGTCCGTTTCTAATGTACCTAAAGACTATATGGACTAGTGGGCCCTGCTCATGGGTCACATTGAATCACAGTGAGACCAAGGTGCCCAAGTCCTTTCAGCTGAGAACAATGGAGCTTAACCATCATGGGTGGTGGTGTTCATTATTCTTATTGGTAATTGACAAAATGTACTTTGTTCATGAGAAAGCTCATTAGCCCACTGATTGGGTAGCATCTAAATTATGTGTTTAATAATGGCAGTTAACATTTATTAAAAACTTAATATGTGACAGACATCATTCCAAACACCTTACAATTATTATCTCATTTTATACTCACAGTAACTCCTTGAGATCAAGTTATATTATCATCTTCATTTTTGAGTAATGAACTCCTTGAAGATTAAAACTCAAGAGTGACTTATCAAGGATGTGTAACTGGAGAACATATACAAATATAACATGGGTTGTGATCACCAATAACATCAATGGGACTGCCACAGAGTTGATTCAATTTCATGTTTATTGAGATTTGAACTAAAAGTCCAACAATTACCAGGTTATGATATGGGCTTCCCTGGTGGCTCAGCTGGTAAAGAATCCACCTATAATGCAGGAGACCTGAGTTCGATCCCTGGCTTGGGAAGATCCCCTGGAGAAGGGAAAGGCTACCCACTCCAGTATTCTGGCCTGGACTATGCAGTCCATGGGGTCACAAAGAGTTGGACACGACTGAGTGACTTTAATGTCTATATGCAATAGTAGAATTAATTGGAAGCTTGAGTTTTGAAGTCTAACTGCCTAGGATTGAATCCTGTGTGGTCCATGTACTCTAATTATCAGGACTATATTAATTAAACTACTCTTACATTTTAATCACCTGATTAGTTACTTTGTTAACTATGTTAATAAAAATGATGATCGGTGTCAAAAAACAATGTCTTTGAATAGACTGCTAATACCGTTTTGAGAACTTCTTTAAATATATTTTTATTCTATAAAATTATTTCCTACCATGAGAAAGATTGTCAGCATCATAAAATATTCACAATATAAAGACACATCATGTAACTTTTGTAACTATAATCTTATGGAGCAGTACAGTGTGGTAAAAAAAATTTTTTTAAATAGCCTTTACTATCTGGAACTTCATTGAGAAGACAGGGTAAGTCTAATACTAAAATTTTCTGTCTTAGTACCTAAGAGTTTGCCATACTAATGTATTCCATCATAATCTCAGGCCTAACGCTTTCTTGAATCCTGCAGAAGTTTTTAGATGCCTGATGAGCAGATAGAATAAAGCCCACTGTTCCAATTTTAAGCCAATAAGAAGGGATTACAGATAGACAGTTGCATAAATACATAAAAAATACATAGAAATTCATTTTACCTTCTATTCAAGTGTGCTTTTCAAGATAATATTTATAGGCTATTTTTTTCTACATGAGAATCATTCGTTTTATACCATTTACAGCCTGGCAGGCTATAGTCCATGGGGTTGTGAAGAGTGAGACCCAACTGAGTGAGAGTATACACACACACAAGCTACATGCAAGGCAAGAATACGATGTCGTGTCTGCCCCCAAGATATTAATCCAGGGGGTATTTCAGAGCTAGTGCATCAGCAAAGAATGCTTATATGTAGTACCTTTGCAAGACAAAGTTCTGATCCACGCTTTATCATTCTCTTATTATTTGACAAGAAGTAAACCAGTCCACCCACATGTCTCAGATTTTTAGTTTTCTTATTTAAATTGAAGGTATTTGTCAAAATCAGTTTTTGTTTTTATTTTCAACAATGTGTCTTGGGGGGAAAATCATACAAGGTATAAAAGCATAGCCAAGGAAATAAAAATATATCTGAAATCCCATCACTATTGATAATTTTGGTGACTCACTATTAATACATCACTCTCTGCATGTAAACATGACTACATGCAGTTTTACATAAATTATGGTATGTGTTTATAGTTCAGACTGTTTTTTAAATAACATTTTTCTTTTGTCTTCTTCTTCTCTTCAGCAAAGAATGCTTATATGTAGTACCTTTGCAAGACAAAGTTCTGATCCACGCTTTATCATTCTCTTATTATTTGACAAGAAGTAAACCAGTCCACCCACATGTCTCAGATTTTTAGTTTTCTTATTTAAATTGAAGGTATTTGTCAAAATCAGTTTTTGTTTTTATTTTCAACAATGTGTCTTGGGGGGAAAATCATACAAGGTATAAAAGCATAGCCAAGGAAATAAAAATATACCTGAAATCCCATCACTATTGATAATTTTGGTGACTTACTATTAATACATCACTCTCTGCATGTAAACATGACTACATGCAGTTTTACATAAATTATGCTATGTGTTTATAGTTCAGACTGTTTTTTAAATAACATTTTTCTTTTATCTTCTTCTTCTCCTTGTTCAACTGGACACAGTAATCAACATTAGCAACATTAACAATTCTCTGACTTTTATCATTGTAATAAAGCATATATATATATAATAAAATATATTGCTTTATGAGCATGACTACAATAAAATACAACTGTATGGAAGACTTGCATGACATTATAAAAGTTGGTGTTAAAATCTACCTGTTCTAACATAAAACACATCCTGATGACCTCTCTAAGCTGTTCAGACTGTTTTTTAAATAACATTTTTCTTTTGTCTTCTTCTTCTCTTTGTTCAACTGGACACAGTAATCAACATTAGCAACATTAACAATTCTCTGACTTTTATCATTGTAATAAAGCATATATATATATAATAAAATATATTGCTTTATGAGCATGACTACAATAAAATACAACTATATGGAAGACTTGCATGACATTATAAAAGTTGGTGTTAAAATCTACCTGTTCTAACATAAAACACATCCTGATGACCTCTCTAAGCTAACTGGTATTGGGCTGCCTTCATCATTTTAACGATTGCCTAACTTGTCATCATATGAGCAGGCTACAATTTTATTTCCCTATCAATGAGCATTTATTTGTTTTCAATTTTTAGCAACAGAAAACACTGTACAATAAACATCTTTGTAATGTTTAGTGTTTTTATTTCTGTGGGATAAATCTCTAGAAATGAGATTGTTGTGTCAAAGAATATTTTTAAATTTATATTGTTAGAACTTTCCAGAAATACTGTAATAATTTATTTCCACCAACAATATTCAAGAACACTCTAGTAGTTGCCTGGTAGTCTAGCCAACTCATTTACACATTTGCCAATGTAGAGCTTATAAAGCTGTTTTAATTTGTATTCCATACTGAATGCTAATAGACTTGAGCATTTTTCCCACTGTTTATTGGTTATTTCAATGTGGTCTTAATAATCATTTTTCCGGTGAAACACACAGTCCCTCAAGTTCCTGGTGGCCACCATAGGAAGAAAGAGAGTGCCACAACACAATATCAGGGCTTCAGATCCCTCTGTTCTTTTCAACTCTAACAGTTCATTTATTGGATTCCTTATGGAATTTGTTATATAAAAATTATTTGAGAAGTATTAAGCACAACATTTTTTATATTCTTGCCCTAAGATTTTAAAATAATTTTATTTGTTAATTTTATTTTTGTTATTGTCATCATTATCTTATTTAGATTTTAAGTAAACTATACCCAGAATCTCCTTCTCACATTCCTTTTGTTATCATTGAATCTTACTGAGACTGTAGCTCTTACACTTTATTATGAATAAGAATCACCTGATGAACTTGCTAAAAATGTGGATACTCAGACGCCAGTGCCAGAGACTGATTCAGAAGGTGCTGGAGCAGCATTTAAGAATTTGTATTTTAACAAACAGTTTAGGATATTGTTACACAGATGGCCCAACAAGCATACTTGAAGTGTTGGCCAGGATGTAAAGAAAAGGTAACACTTGTGCCCTGTTAGTGGGATTGCAAACTGGTTCAGCCACTATAGAGAATAGTATGGAGATTCCTCAAAGATCAAAAATATAATTACCACATGATCTAGCAATCCAATTTCTGGGTGCATTTCCAAAGGAAATAAAAACAGAATATTGAAAAGATATCTTCACTCCCATGTTTACTGCATTATTATTTACAATAGCCAAGATATAGAGACACCTTAAATGTCTATCAATGGATTGATGGATAAAGATGGTGCTATAAATATACATGCATATATATTTAGCCTCCATTGTGTGTGTGTGTCTATATATATAGAGAGAGAGACACAATGCAAAACTAGTCAGCCATGAGGTAAAAGAAAATTCTGCCATTTGCAACAACATAGCTGGATGTTGAGGATGTTATGTTAATTAAATGTCTATCAATGGATTGATGGATAAAGATGGTGCTATAAATATACATGCATATATATTTAGCCTCCATTGTGTGTGTGTGTCTATATATATATAGAGAGAGACACAATGCAAAACTAGTCAGCCATGAGGTAAAAGAAAATTCTGCCATTTGCAACAACATAGCTGGATGTTGAGGATGTTATGTTAAGTGAGATAAGTCAGAGAAAGATAAATGCTATACACTATATCTTACACATGGAATACAAAAAAAAAAAGAGCTCATAAAAGGAGAGAGTTAAGTGGTAGTTACTGGGGGCTGGAGGAAAGGTGAGGAAATTGGAGAGATGTTTAAGGGTACCAACTTGCAACTAGTAGATAAATAAGATCCTGGAGATAAATAAATAATAAATAGATAAATTAGATTCTGGAGATCTAATACACTGTTCAATGATTATAGACAAACTGTAATATAAACATGAAACTTGCTAAGAGACTAGATCTTAATTGCTCCCAATACTAGAAGAAATGATGATTAAATGATAAGATAGAAGTGGTAGCTGACACTACTATAGCAATGAAATGCAATATATAAGTGCATCAAATCAATATGCTGTACACTTTTAACTTACACAATGTTGTATGTCAATTAAAAAGAAGATACTCTGTCATTTGGTACTTAGTGAGTGTTCAACATATGTTTGGTGGTTAATGGATACCCTTTAGCTGTCTCTTTAGGTCTGTGTGCTTTGGTGAGGATACATAAGTATGGCACTAAAAAGTTCATGTAAAAGTTTTAGACTCCAGTACAATACCGTTCTGGAATCCATCTAACGTCTTCAGAAATAAGAGAACATCTTCACTTTTTATGGGCAACTGGGAGGTCAAGGAGAATAAATGCAGGTTCTGCTGGTCTATCAGGAGTTATCCCAGGGTGCCTATAATGTGATCCTAAAGAATTCCTCTTTCTGATCCTATCCTATACCTGGTTATTACTAAACAGAGGGTGGGCTTATACAAAAATATTTCAAGTTCCAGGTATAGAAAGCTAAAATGCATTTCAATTAAGTCATCTCACAGAAAAAAATGCCAAGAAAAGGAGTCATATAAGGCATTGTTTCTATAAAGAATTATATTAAAGAAATGCACATTCTCTCTGATAAGAAGGGCCCTGTTCCATCTTGCCTCTAATCCTATCTGCATCCCAATCACCCTGATTTACTCTGTCACTGGGTGATGGTACAAAGGGAAAGATTGCAGATCTAATTAGCATAATATGGATAAGCAAATGAGGCCTAATCAATTATGGTTCACACTTGCTTTCATCACTCGTGCCAACAGTCGGCAAATTCACTGACAGTTCAAATGCGACATTTTTAGAAGCCATCAGTAAATCAATACCAAGTGACAGTAATTTAGATGCACACTTCGTTCTGCCTCCATTTCAGTCCAGGAGAGGCAGCATCACAGCCCAGAGACACCTGAGCTCAGCAGTCACCGCCTTTCACAGCTTAAATCACACACTGGGGCCAGGTCTGCATCTCGACTCTTGGCACCTGTCTTGCTGATCCTTTTCATGACACCAACTGTCTTGCTATAGCTCACTTTGTGCACTATTCCCTGAACTCAAGGTATGCAAGGCATGAGCTTAGAGGCTGGAAGGAGGCTCAAGGAGCCATAGGAACTGCAGACGCATTAGTGGGCTCCTGGCTGACACAGCAGCCCTAGCGTAACAGAATACAACACAACTTCTCCCCTGGCTGATAGCAGCCATGACAGTACCCTCTCCTGGCTGGTGCTGCAACCGTAACAGTGGACACGCTCCATTCTCTCTTCCCATGGCTTACCCAAATAAACAGCCACGGTAC
The DNA here is from genome assembly GCA_006410675.1 of Oreotragus oreotragus. Classification (NCBI taxonomy): domain Eukaryota; kingdom Metazoa; phylum Chordata; class Mammalia; order Artiodactyla; family Bovidae; genus Oreotragus; species Oreotragus oreotragus. Next base: position 249,390 of record SJYX01006800.1, on the reverse strand, counting down.
AGCAATAACACCACCGCTTTTTAGGTGGAACTCATATCACAAAAGTAGCCCATGTCCAAGAGAGGACCTCATGACGTGCATGCTCAGTGCTATTAATGATCTCAGCCATGACGGAGTCATTATTTACAAAGTGCAGGGCAAGAGAGCCTGAACACTCCATCTTGGCTAATTTGGTCTCTCTCCACACTTCGTCTCTTCAGGGCCTCTTGCCTCACATTCTATGTGCAGTCCATTTTCTGTGATATTCCCTTGGCAGGTAGCACTGACCCTTGGATTTAGCAACAACAGTAGCTACAACAATACATAGCAAAACCCTGTGCAAGGTATCACCTGGAACTCATGTTGTAGGCCTTGCCTTCACAGGGCTAGGAGAGCCACCCACCACATGTGGAGTACCTTTATCTTCCTTGGCCAAGTCCAGTCCGCTGTCTGTCCTTGTGAAACTTCAGAAAAGCCTCCAGAGGGGCAACTTCACTCCTGAGGAATCTTTATTAAGGACCCGCAAAACTCCCCGCAGATCCCAGACCCACCACTTCAAAGAGGGGATTTTTGTGGCATTCACAGCCCACCCAAAAGATTACACTTTTCTAAATCTGAGGACACAGAACTTACAGTACACTGTTCTAAATCTACATCATAAGACACAGCCTTTACAGTATCCGTCGGCACAAATCAGCCCACTTTTGCATTTTACCCGGATGGAATCCCTGCCAGCTTGTGCCCCCTGTGGGGTCTTCACACTTTCAAACTGGCATCTCGAATGCCATCCCTCTACTTCTCTCAGTAAGGACCCGCATCTCGCACTCCCCCCCAAGTGGTTGTGGGCCCACCCCTGTGTCCCAGAGTAGCAAAAGCCAAGCTGCCAAGTTTCCCCTTGCTTTTGCCAAAACTGGTTACCCAAGTCAACCAGCTCCACCTGAGTATGTAGTCGACATGTCATGTACTCAGTCGCATTTGGGGCCCCTTAAGGATATCCCTCCCTGGGAAACAGACGGCTCATGCTTTATTTTCTGCCATACAATGAGCCTTGCTGCCAAGCAGGGACCCTCAGTTTCATAGCGTTCATCATCACTGTCACTTACCACCTCGCTGTCAGAGACTTTCTTCTGGGCCACAAGGTGCTTGCTCTAAAGCCAATATTTACTGCTCTAGTTCTTTCAAGCATCTCTGCACATTGCACACTGGCATGGCATCATGTAGGGCACGAATCATATTTGCCTTCAGCGCAGCCAGGAATATTCACTGCATGGCGCCAGCTGCAGTCCATGCCACCTTGCTTGGGAAATGGGAACTCACTGTCTCCAACGCCTTTTCAGTGTTATCCTGTTACCTGTCCACTGCTTCCCAGTCTTCCACCAGAGCCCACGCTAAGAGAATCGCTGCCACATGGTACTGCATGCTATATGGTGGCCACTGACTTCTGGGCATCCTGCTGGCTACACCAGTTGTCTTGCTGTATCTCACTGTGCACTCTGTTCCCTGAACCAGGGAAGGCCAGGCGTGAGCTTAGAGTCTGGAAGGAGACTCGAGGAGCCATAGGAATGGCAGACACATTTATCCTCTCCTGGCTGTTGCGGCAGCACTAGCGTAACCGACACGACACAGCCTCTGTCCTGGCTGGCACAGTGGCCATGACAGTACTCTTTCCTGGCTGATGCAGCTATTATAACAGTGGACGCACTATACTCTCTCCTCTTCTTGCTGAACCAATGGACCCTAACACTGCTTTTGAGGTGGAGCGCATATAACAAAAGTAGCCCATGTCCAAGTGAGCGCCTGGTGACACACACACGCAGTGCTATAAATGATCTCAGCTTTCCACTGTTGTTTAGCCGCTAACTTGTGTCCAACTCTTATGACCCCATGGACTGTCACCTGCCAGGATCCTCTGTCCATGGGATTCTCCAAGCAAGAATACTGAAGTGGGTTACCATTTCCTTCTCCAGGGGATCTTCCTGACCCAGGAATCGAACCCAGGTCTCCTGCATTGCAAACAGATTATTTACTGACTGAGCTATGAGGGAAGCCCAGCTGTTATGTAGTCATTATTTGTAAAACATGGGGTGAAAGAGCCTGAATACACCCATCTTGGCTAAGTTGCTCTCTCTCCACAGCACCAAAGCTATCTGTGACCATTTACATGAAGCTGATGGCAAGTGTGGTGAATGGAAGTTCTTATTCAGTTTGTATTAAATTTTTGGAAGAAGCTTAATATATGTGTTTGTTAGAGGCAATATGGTCTGATACTACATGCCACAGGGCAGCTGACCTGTATTCTTATCCTCACTGTGATACTCACTACTTGTATAATCTTGGGGAAAATAACTTAATCTGTCTGTATTGCAACTGAAGGGGCTTGTGTAACTCAATGAAGCTGTGAGCCATGCCATGCGGGGCCACCCAAGATGGATGGGTCATAGCAGAGAGTTCTGACAAAACGTGATCCACTGGAGGAGGGAATGGCAAACCACCCTAGTATACTTGTCATGAGAACCTCATGAACTGTATAAAAGGCCAAAAAGATACGACACCAAAAAATGAGTCCCCCAGTGCGAAGGTGTTCAATATGCTACTGGGGAAGAGCATAGTGACAGATTTCCTCTTCTTGAGCTCCAAAATTACTGCAGATGGTGACTGCAGCTATGAAATCAGAAAAGATTGCTTCTTGACAGGAAAGCAATGACAAACCTAGACAGTGTGTTGAAAAGCAGAGACATTACTCTGCTGACAAAGGCCCATATAGTCAGTGGTCACGTACAGTTGTGAGAGCTGGACCGGAAGGAAGGCAGAACACCAAATAACTGATGCCTTCCAGCTGTGGTGCTGGAAGAGACTCCTGAAAGTCCCTTGGACAGCAAGGAGATCAAACCAGTCAATCTTAAGGGAGATCAATCCTGAATAGTCACTGAAAGGACTGATGCTGAAGCTGAAGCTCCAGCAGTTTGCTGCTGCAAACTGTCATCTAATGCAAACAGATGACTCATTGGGCAAGTCCCTGATGCTGGGAGAGATCAAGGGCAGAAGGAGGAGAGGGTGTCAGGGGATGAGGTGGCTGGACAGCATCACCAATGCAATGAACAGGAAGTTTGGCAGACTTTGGGAGATGGTGAAGGACAGGGAGGCCTGGAGTACTGCAGTCCATACTGTAGCAAAGAGCTGGACACGACTGGGCCACTGAACAACAACAATTGTGGCTGCACCCTCTGCTGAATCAGGCGGAGGGCAGGGGAGGCAGTGCCACTATGTACCCACCTCACAAGATATCAGTGGTAAACATACTTCTCATAAATATAAGATCACTGGTAGGAGTTTGAGAGAACAGTTTTATCTTTCAGGGTAAAGAGAAATGGTCTGTTCTCTTGTCTGACTTATGGTCATTTTATTTTATTCCTATGATAGTCATGTCAAAAATGCCCACCTGAATATGACTCATAAAAAGGCAGAATGAGAATTTTAAAGTTTAAGCTCAGTGTAGCGAAATGAAATCTGAGAAAGCCTGTGTTGGAAAGAACCTTAGTTGTCACCATCGTCAGCACTGTCATCATCGCCAACACCCTCTTCTATTTCTCCAGTGCTTTACAGTTAACACAGAGGCCCCCACATACGGGGGTGATCTCTGGGTTTCATGTTCCAGGAAGGACACTGAACAATTGAAAATCAGCCAGAAATGAGTGATGATGGAGCTCTGGCACTCTCCTCAAGTCTCTCTCCATACTGACATCCACCTTCCCACTGCTTTGGGGATATATTCCTTTACCTATTCTAAATACAATAAGCAAGTGTCATGCCACTCCCATCTCTGCACATTGCTCACAGGTCATCCTGACTGAAATTAGCATTTACTAGAGCTACGACATCCCCTTAATTCAGTGTCATTGTTATATGCACTAATAAATCTGTAATGTTTTCTGTAGGTCTCTCTTCCCCATTTTAAGTGTGTAAGAGGGACTTTCCTGGTGCTCCAGTGATTGGGACTTGCCTTCCAGTGAAAAGTGTGCAGGTTTGATCCCTGGTTGGGGAACTGGGATCCCACATGCCTCCCTGCCAACAGGTCAAAACATGAAGCAGAAGATTGTAACAAATTCAATAGAGACTTTTTTAAAAAGTGTGTACAAATTAGTCCTAAAATAGTCAATTCTAGAGTCTAGAAAATAATTCAATTTATTTAAAGGTGTTAATTACTATTATATCCATTGGCTAGTGTTACAAAATTGCTGTGCAATGAAGAACTACAAAAACTCAGTGACCTGAAAAATAAACACCTATTTTTCATGTCTTTGCAGCTCAGTTGATCTTGGCTATGTTTTCTTATACCTCTTTATATAGCCTAGGGCCTCTGCAGCTTTAACTGGGTCATCTTGCCTGGAGCAGCTCTGCACTACACAGCTTTCTTGCACTCTCGTCCTTTTCCTAAGACTGGCCTTCTCAAGGTGATGCCCAAAGAGCAGAAACAAGGAGACCAGTCACACAAGCACTTTCCAAGTCTGCTCCATCACATCTAATGGCATGCTACCCACTGGCCACATCAGAGCATAAGCCTAAACTAAGGTGTGGAGAATGTGTACTCTGCCCACAGCAAAAGTGTACCATCAAGGTATATGCAAAGGATATGGATATTTGTTGGGAAGAAAATTGAGGTCATGAATGTTACTACTTTATATGGAAAAGTCTTGAGTGACTTTCTACAGGAAATACAAGCATAAGAGGAAAGAGATTGTGTAGGGCCATATAATGTTATAATGAACCTGATTGCCTTTCATGTAAGGGAGAAATCCCATCTGGCTGTAGGATGAGGAAAGGTTAGTATGGTATCATTTGAGCCGGATTTCAATGAGCAAGTAGAAGGTTAACAATGAAATAAGAGAGTGAGAGGATGTTCTATGTAGTAGCAAATTCCTGGGAGATGGCACACAGGAGGAAAACCATGGTTATGTCCAGAAAACAATCACAGATACTAGATGGCTGTAGATCAGGCATGCAAATGGTAGTAACTGACTAATGGAATCAGAAAAGAGCTTAAGCTTGGGAGTCTTAGTGTCTCAAAAATAGAGATCTCATTTCTAGCAGTCTATAGCCAAAATCCAACCAGACCAACAACATGTACATACATAGACACCTTTATGGACAAGAGCTTTATTACTACTAAACATCAAGCCTAAGTGACGGCTTGAACTTTCCATTAGTTAAACATCTTCCTCAACTATTTTAAAAATATATTTATTTTAATTGAAGGTTAATTACAATATTGTCCTTGATTTGCCATAGATCAACATAAATCCACCACAGGTATACACGTGTTCCTATCCTGAATCCTCCTCCATCTTCCCTCCCCATACCATCCCTCTGGGTCATCTCAGTGCACCAACCCCAAGCATCCAGCATCATGCACTGAATCTGGACTGGCGATTGATTTTATATATGATATTATACTTGTTTCAATGCCATTCTTCCAAATTATCCCTCACTCTCCCTCTCCCACAGAGCCCAAAAGACTGTTCTATACATCTGTGTCTCTTTTGCTGTCTCACATACAGGGTTATCATTACCATCTTTCTAAATTCCATATATATGTATTAGTATACTATATTGATGTTTTTCTTTCTGGCTTACTTTACCTTATATAATAGGCTCCAGTTTCATCTACCTCATTAGAACTGATTCAAATGAATTATTTTTAATGACTGAATAATATTCCATTGTGTGTGTGTGTATATATATATATATATACTACAGCTTTCTTATCCATTCATCTGCTGATGGACATCTAGGTTGCTTCCATGTCCTGACTATTATAAACAGTGCTGTGGTGAACATTGGGGTACATGTGTCTCTTTCAATTCTGGTTTCCTCAGTGCATATACCCAGCAGTGGGATTGCTGGGTCATAAGGC
>SJYX01006800.1:197372-240397 GCA_006410675.1 Oreotragus oreotragus | reverse complement strand
TGGAGAAGGAAATGGCAACCCACTCCAGTGTTCTTGCCTAGAGAATTGCAAGGACGGGGGAGCCTGGTGGGCTGCCATCTATGGGGTCGCACAGAGTTGGACACGACTGAAGCGACTTAGCAACAGCAGCAGCAGAATTATATATTAAGATGATAATTTTTGAGGTACTATATATAGTAATTTCTATTAAGTTTGAAAAATTTTTCAAAGTAAAAAATATGTTAAGAAGCAGATAGTAATAAATAATAATATATGCCATTTATTAACTGTTTGCTACTGTTCATGTGCTGCCCAAGTGTTTGTATATGTTACCCAATTTAGTACTCATACTTACTTACGAAGGTGGTACTGTTGTCACACCCATTTTATAGATGATAAGACTGAGGCTAGATAACTAATTTGCCCAAGACAACATATCTGATAAATAATAAAAGCTAAATCTGTCTGACTCAAAATCCCAGTTAGATGTAGTCAGTAAGGAATTCACTGACTATTGTATGAGATACTACTCTAGACTCTGGGGTTCTTTCAGTGAACAACACTAATAAAAATCCCTGTCCTCAAGAAATTTATTTTTGAGTCTATCTTGTATATTTACAAAAGTAGAATAAATATTCAGTATTTCACAATTTAGTGGATTAATTTTCTTCAATATATTACCATAACTAAATTATAAATTCTATATAAACTGGAATTGTATTTTAGAGCTCTTTTTAATTTCCCTGTAGTACACAGTAAAGTGATGATAGATGGTGCCATTCAATATGTACTTTTTAATTGATATATTTTTTGAGTAACACATCATTAACAAACCCTTGAGAAATCACCAGTTCGGGCCTGTTTTATTGTTTGAAGTTGCTGCTGATTCATTGTGAGGGCAGCAGGGAAGGTGATTAATCCAGGTCCCCAGGGTGCCTATATAACTTTCATTTCCAGATGTTGTTCTGACTTGAATCACTAGTGTCTAAGGCCAACATCTAGAGAAAAACGAAAAAAAGTATGTCCTCTGGACACTTAGCACCATGTTGAAAAAGTCACTGCGTAGTATTGGCCATATCCTTTTGTCTTCCTGTGTTTGCTTCTCCTTGTATTGCACTTCAGCAGAAGGAAGTGTTAGAAGCAAAAAATAGGATAATACCTGACCTCCTTCACAGAAATTGTCTGCCATTTATTCTTTATTATTACTTCTATTCCAGTGCCTGCCTGCTCCTACCTCTCTCCATCTCCTGGATTGCCATCTTTCCCTCATTGCTTCTATTCATTGCTCTTTCTTTGTTTGTTTGTTTGTTTTTAGCTCCTCCATCTCTCCTTTTCCATCTCCCCCAGGTCCTTCCTCTTTCACTCATCTGTATTTGTTGTCATTTGTCTCTGTCTCCGTAGGGCTGCCTCTGTCTACCTCTGCCTAGGTATGTGTCTCTAAGTCTCTCCCTCTCTCTTTTTGAACTTTACACCTTCTCACAATGACTTTCTCTCTCTCTTCTTGTGCACGTTTTTAACTGTGTCTCTGCATATTTGAGTATTTTTCTATCCTTCAATCTGTTTCTGTATTTTTCGATCTTTATCTCCCTGTGGGTATTCCTTATTCTTTTTTCCTTCCCTGTCTAAATCTGCTTTTTCCTCTTTCTTCTCTCCTCTTTCTTTTCAGAGCTATTATCTCATCTCCACACTCCACCAGTACTTAATGTGTGTGTCCCTTGTTTTTTTCATGTGAATGTGAATATGTATGTGTCTCTGTGTGTATATGTATGTGAGTGTGTGCCTGGTGCTTGTTTATTCAAAAAGGCTGTCTTGATGCCTGTGTCTCTATTTTCAGTGAATCAATTATTTTTTCTCTCTCTTACTTGGTTTATATCTACAATGGTATATTATTCAGTCATAAGAAAAGAGGTCCTGCCTTTTGGACAATGTGGATGGACCTCGAGAACATTATGTTAAATGAACTATTTGTTAGAGAAAGACAGATAGATATGCTCTCACTTATAGGTAGAATCTCAAAAAGCCTAACTCATAAAAATAAGGAGTAGTTGGATGCTTCTCAGAGGCAGAAGGGTAGGGGAACTTAGAAGATATTGCTAAAAGATACAAAATTCCAAGTATAAGATGAATAAGTTTTAGGAAACTAATATATAGCATGCTATGCTATGCTATGTTAAGTCACTTCAGTCATGTCCGACTCTGTGCAACCACATAGACAGCAGCCCACCAGGCTATCCTGTCCCTGGGATTCTCCAGGCAAGAACACTGGAGTGGGTTGCCATTTCTCTCTCCAATGCATGAAAGTNTGCTATGTTAAGTCACTTCAGTCATGTCCGACTCTGTGCAACCACATAGACAGCAGCCCACCAGGCTATCCTGTCCCTGGGATTCTCCAGGCAAGAACACTGGAGTGGGTTGCCATTTCTCTCTCCAATGCATGAAAGTGAAAAGTGAAAGTGAAGTCACTCAGTCGTCCGACCCTCAGGGACCCCATGGACTGCAGCCCTCCAGGCTCCTCCATCCATGGGATTCTCCAGGCAAGAGTCCTGGAGTGGGGTGCCATTGCCTTCTCCAATATACAACATGATGACTATAATTAACAATACTGTATTATATATACTGTTAAGAGAATATATCTTAAATGTTATCATCACCATAACAACAAAGTTAATTATGTAAGAGAATGGAAATGTTAACTATCCTTATTATGATAACCATTTTTTCAATATATATATGTGTATCAAATAATGACATTGTGCATCTTTATGTATGTTGATAACATTTCAGTAAATCTGGAGAAAAAGATATGGGTGAAGGGGCAGACAAGTAAGACAGAGAGAAAAACTAATCATCCTGTTTATTTTTAACAGATTGTCAAAAGGAACTGTGCCTTTATTTAATTATTTCATTCCTGGCATCTTCGCGAGCACAGTGAGAAACATAGGACCGTCTTTCATGTGCAAATTCAGTTACAGCAATTTCCAATTAAAGATTAGACAGTCACTGCTGATCTGGCCCTTACAGAGATGTTAAAAATGACCACTGATGACTCGAATTCCAGCAAGATGGTAGACTAGGTATCTGGAGATACCATGTCAGTTCAGAAAATCTTTGGATTGAACACTAGTAACATAACATATGTCAAACTTGGAAAATGCTGGAAGAGCAGGATTTGGAAGGAAATTTTAATTAATGATTATAATTAAAAAAAGCAAGACTTAAAACTGCTAAGTGTCAAACTTAAGAAATTAGAAAAAGAGTACAAACACACAAAGACCAAAGTAGAAAAAAGATAGCTTAAATTAATGAAACAAGAAGCAAACATGAAATAGAAAGGATAAAAATATGAAAAGGTCGACTTGCTGTAAAGTTTAAAAAACTGACAAACCATTTGCAAAACGGATTACAGACAAAGAACATGGGAAAGATAAAAACAGAAAGAGAAGTTCCCAAATACAATATTAGGACTTAAAGATGAACAGGATGCACTAAAGATTAAATAAATATTATGACATTTTAAAATTTTTATTTATCTTTAATTGAAGCATAATTGCTTTACAGTATTGTGTTGGTTTTTCCAAACATCACCATGAATCAGCCATAGGTTTACCTATGTCCCCTTCCACTTGAATATCCCTCCCACCTCCTCTGCATCCCACTCCTCCAGGTTGTTACCGAGCCCCGGTTTGAGTTCCATGAGTCCTAGAGCAAATCCCTGTTGGCTATCTATTTCACATATGGTAATGCATGTTCCCATGTTACTCTCTTCATACATCCCATCCTCTGCTTCCTTCGCAGCCCCCAGCCATGTCCGTAAGTCTTTTCCCTATGTCTATGTTTCCATTTTGCTGTGTTGCTGTGCTTAGTCGCTCAGTGTGTCTGACTCTTTGCGACCTCATGGACTTTAGCACACCTGGCTCCTCTGTCCATGGGGATTCTCCAGGCAAGAATACTGCAGTGGGTTGTCATGCCCTCCTCTAGGGTACCTTCCCAACCCAGGGATCAAACCCAGGTTTCCTACGCTACAGGTAGATTCGCTATTTTCTGAGCTATCAGAGTAGCTCTGCAAATATGTTCATCAGTACCATCTTTCTAGATTTCATATATATGTGTTAGCATACAATATCTGTTTTTATCTTTCTGACTTACTTCATTCTGTATAATTATACCAATATATTGGCCTAACTTTTAGAAGTTTTATTAGGAAAATGGGAATTACCTCCAAGAAGTCAACTTAGAAAAATCTTCTTTTATTAACTCAGGACACACTGCTTTATAATGAAGGTCATATAAATTGTTAAGTATTGAAACATCTACACACTAGCTTTTAAGAACTCCTTCCTTGATTCCCAAGAACTAATCAAACCACTTTTTGCTCCTCCTCCAGATCCCCATAAACCTCTCTACAATCCATCAGCTGAACCTTAATTCTGGGTCCAGTAGATCTTCAGATCCTAATTCAAGGCTACTTGTTGGAATCTATCCTGACTAGTTCAGTGCCTTATCCAAAACACTAGTTAAATATTCTACCTGTCACTCCTACTTACAACAATTTATTAAAATAAATAACCAATAAAAATATATTCATCAAAAACATACCAGGTCCACATAATTTTATAAATGAATTCTGCAAAGCATTCAAGAAATTGGTAAATTCACACAATTTTTCACACATTTCTTCAAACTCTATAAAAAGAGGAAATATTGCCTAATTCATTCTATTGGAATAATCCAGATAGAAATTCAAAATGAGACAAGAAAATTATGAAATGTAAAAATCACAGGCTAATTTCATTGACAAATTTAGATGAAAAATTACTGAACACAATATCAGAAAATCAAATTCATAATGTACATAAAGATGGCACATCATTAACAAATTAGGCTTATTCCAAGAATTCAGTTTGAAAGTGAAAGTTGCTCAGTTGTGTACGACTCTTTGTGAGCCCATGGACTGACTATACAGTCCATGGAGTTCTCTAGGCCAGACTTCTCTAGACTCCAGAACACTGGAGTGGGTAGCCTTTCCCTTCTCCAGAAGATCTTCCCAACCCAGAGATCAAACCCAGGACTTCCGCATTGCAGGCAGATTCTTTACCAGCTGAGCCATAAGGGAAGCCCAAGGATAATTTCGGTATAAAGAAATGCAGTAATGTGGTTCACTGTATTAAAAAAATAACATAAAAAATGCAGTCATTTCAATAAATACAGAAAAATAATTTAACAAAGTTCAATTGATATTCATGATTTTTAAAAATAGAATCTTAGAAACTTGGAATAGACATGATTTCCTTTGCCTGGCAAAAGTTATGTTCAAAAACTATAGTAACTCTATATTTCATGGAGAATATTAAAAGAGTTCTCTTTTCAGTTATGAATAATATTTTAAAAGCCTACTCTGATCACTTTTAGTCAACATAGTATTTGAACTTAGCTCAGTTTGACTACAATAATAATAATAAAACAAAGAGTGGGAAAAAAGAGCTGAACTGTCTTGTGATATGTGTTGATTGGAAACCAAAAAATAGAGATTAATTATTAGAATTAATAAACAATTTAGCAGTGTTTCCAGTAAGATGACCAACCTACAAATCAATTTCATGGCTAGAAATAATACAAAATCATTAGGAAACCTTGTGTGTGTGTTGTCATTTTTCAGTCACTAAGTCATGTCCAACTCTTTGCGATGCTATGGACGGCAACATGCCAGGTTTCCCTATCCTTCACCATCTCCCACTGAGTCAGTGATGCCATCCAACCATCTCATCCTGCTGTTATCTTCTCCTGTCTTCAGTCTTTTCCAGCATCAATGTATTTCCCAATGATTAGAGATTTACTGAGCATGGCCCTGCCCATCAGAGCAAGACTTAGTTTTCCCCACAGCTAATCCCTCCAATACAGAAGAGCAATGTATGTATGTATGTGTATAAAAAATGATGATGATAAAAAAATCAAGGAGCAAATGCATCAAAAGATAGGAAGACCAAACCTTTTTGAAGAAAATTATAAAATATTATTGAACTACTTTAAATAAATCTTAAGTAAATGGAAAGATACATCTTATCCACTCATGGATATCAATTGTTTCTGAAATTGTTTTTTTACATTCAATTCAGTTCCAAATAAAATTGTATACTTTTTTCAAACTGATTTTAACTTTTATATCTAATAGCAAAAAATGAAGAACAGTCAATACATGAATGCTGAAGAAGGAAAAGATAATAAATCTTGCTATAAGCAAGAATTATAGTAAAGTCTAGCAAAGACAATATAGTCTTAGGATAGTGCAAGATAAATGGACAAATACAATGAAATGGAGATCTCACAAACTTAGAAACTTAATACATGATAGAAAATCAGTGAATAAAGTAAACTCTATAGATGTATGTGGAGATCATTAGTTGTCCATATGGAAAAAAATGGAATGTTTCCTGCTATTTGCAAATATCATTTGCAACTACATATGTGACATAAATGTAAAAGATGAAATATTTAACTTTTAGAACAAAATATAAGGAAAGTTTTTTGTGATTTCAACACAGAAAAATATTTCTTAGCCTAGACTCAAAAGCAAAAATCATAAAGAAAGAAATTGATAGATTCAACTATATTAAAATTAGAAATTGTTGTTAACAAAAGACACTTTAAAGAAACTTCTAAGAGGCAAGCCCCAAGCTAAGGAAAAAAATATTTGCAGCACATATAATAATAAAGTATTTGTGTTCAGAAAAAAGAGAAAACCTCTAGATTTCAGACTTCAAAAAGAAAAAGACAAAATCTCAATAGGAAAATTTGCAAAGTTCATGAATGTGAATTTTCCAGAAAAGAAAACTCCAATGATCAATAAACAGAAGAAAATTTACTAACTTTATTATTAATCAAGAACTGTAATGCAAAATCCCAGTGAGATACAAGTATACAATCAACAGATTAGCAAAAATTGAATGAATCGCAGCACGCCAGGCCTTCCTATTCACCACCATCTCACGGAGTTCACTCACACTCACGTCCATCGAGTCAGTGATGCCATCCAGCCATCTCATCCTCTGTCGTCCCCTTCTCCTCCTGCCCCCAATTACTCCCAGCATCAGAGTATTTTCCAATGAGTCAACTCTTCACATGAGGTGGCCAAAGTACTGGAGTTTCAGCTTTAGCATCATTCCTTCCAAAGAAATCCCAGGGTTGATCTCCTTCAGAATGGACTGGCTGGATCTCCTTGCAGTCCAAGGGACTCTCAAGAGTCTTCTCTAACACCACAGTTCAAAAGCATCAATTCTTTGGCACTCAGCCTTCTTCACAGTCCAACTCTCACATCCGTACATGACCACAGGAAAGACCATAGCCTTGACTAGACGGACCTTAGTAGGCAAAGTAATGTCTCTGCTTTTGAATATACTATCTAGATTGGTCATAACTTTTCTTCCAAGGAGTAAGTGTCTTCTAATTTCATGGCTGCAGTCACCATCTGCAGTGATTTTGGAGCCCAAAAAAATAAAGTCTGATACTGTTTCCACTGTTTCCCTATCTATTTCCCATGATATGATGGGACCAGATGCCATGATCTTCATTTTCTGAATGTTGAGCTTTAAGCCAACTTTTTCACTCTCCTCTTTCACTTTCATCAAGAGGCTTTTTAGCTCCTCTTCACTTTCTGCCATAAGGGTGGTGTCATCTGCATATCTGAGGTTATTGATATTTCTCCCAGCAATCTTGATTCCAGGTTGTGTTTCTTCCATTCCAGCGTTTCTCATGATGTACTCTGCATAGAAGTTAAATAAGCAGGGTGACAATACACAGCCTTGAGGTACTCTTTTTCCTATTTGGAACCAGTCTGTTGTTCCATGTGCAGTTCTAACTGTTGCTTCCTGACCTGCATACAGATTTCTCAAGAGGCAGGTTAGGTGGTCTGGTATTCCATTTCTTTCAGAATTTTCCACAGTTTATTGTGATCCACACAGTCAAAAGCTTTGGGATAGTCAATAAAGCAGAAATAGATGTTTTCCTGGAACTCTTTTGCTTTTTCCATGATCCAGCGGATGTTGGCAATTAGAGCATAAATGAATCCAATTACTTTGGAAAATAATTTGGTAATAAACACCTTGGAAAGTTGAAGATGCATAGACCTTACCACCCATCAATTCTACTCCAGGAGTTATACAAGGATGCTCAGAAAAGCAATGCTTTCAATGGAAAAAAATACAAAAACAAAAATGGAGAAGAACACAAATGCCAACAGTAAAAAATTCTGTTATATGAAAAGTAGGGGATACCATACAGTTAATTGAGTGGATATAGCTCCATTTAAAATTTTTAGATGAATTTCAAAAATATAGGATTGAGAAAAACACTCAAAATCTCAAAACATATGTGGCATAATTACACTTATATGAAGTAAATAATATACTGTGTAGGGAGACATATATGTGTGAAAGCAAAAACAACAAGAACAATTAAGACCCAAACCAGTCCATGATGAACCCAAGCAGGGGAAGAGGGATTTTGATCTGTGAAGGCACACAGGATGTTGAAAGGTACTGGTATTATTCTCTTCTAGTATGCAGTCTGGTGTGTACACATGAGTTCATTTCAATATTTTTCTTTAAATTCTAAATATATGTTGTATAGATTCTTCTCCGTGGATGATGTATTTCATAATAAAAAATTTTAATATCATGGAAATCCCATGCTGAAAATATTTTAGAAGTCTCAAAAGAAAAGCCCTGTGGATTGCATATCAAGGCATAGTAATTCAGTGTAAGGAATAAACTCAGAGGCGATATGCAGAAAATACAACTTATACAAAAGAACCCTGTTACATGGCCTGGGCAACCAGGCACAGAAGTGAAATGCAATTTTAGACTAGCTTAAATCTTGGAATAAGAAAACAAAGAAAAAAAATACTGGTTTCAGAGAGGAAATACAAATTTACATTTGAATGAGAATTTTTTGTGCAATGAAACCACAAGATTAAAATGTTCATGAATCTGTCTGCGGATGCTGGCAACAAAACTGTGACCTCCCCCACAGACCTCTGGCAGGGCAGCCAGCTCTTGCCCTAGCATTAGAACCCTGGGACTCCTGGTCTGGGAGATGGGAAGAGTTGGCAACTAAAAGTCCAGAAGAGTGGGTTAACCCGCAGCTGGTGGAAATCAACCAGAGGACTCACAAGACAAAGAACATGTGGAGGAGGTGCAGACAGAACCAAGAGAGGAAAAGAGCTGACTAAATTAAATCAGACACCCATATGAATTAGGCTTTATTAAAATGGAGGCTTGGTTCTGATTCTTTCAATACTAGTTTATTGGTTTGATCGACTTATAGCTGAGAAGAGGTCAGGGTACAGGAAGGCAGAATGTTCCTCTGTTATGGACAGAGGATACTATGAAACTTCCCTATTCTCTTCTTCCTTCCTTCCCACAGGCTCTCATCCTTCAAGAAGGTCTGGCTTGTTTGTTTCCATGGAGCCCCTGTAACCAAGTATCCTGAAAAGCAAAGATCTGTGTCAGTGGCTCTAGGGATAAAATATAACTTACACTGATTGAGCTTTTAGGCTTGACCATTAAGAAAACATTTCTTACTGTCAAATACAAAAGACTAAAACATTTTGCTAAAGAGTGTGTTTTACCACTAAAAGCTAAGTGGGCCACATTTTGGANTCAGTGGCTCTAGGGATAAAATATAACTTACACTGATTGAGCTTTTAGGCTTGACCATTAAGAAAACATTTCTTACTGTCAAATACAAAAGACTAAAACATTTTGCTAAAGAGTGTGTTTTACCACTAAAAGCTAAGTGGGCCACATTTTGGAAAGATCTGTAAAGTTTAAGAGGAATTAAAGGAGGAATATATCAATGTTTATGGAAGATTAATGAAAGACTGCAAAATGTAAAATGCAATGTCCTTAAACTAGTCTGTGAAAAGAGAAATGAACAAAATGTTGAGGAAACTAGGATAAAACTCAGAAAGAAACCTCTTAGACTGAACATCAGAATGACAGACAAGGAGAAATTGACTATGATAAGGGGCTTTCCCAAAGAAAGGGAAGAAGTGGCCCAGAGGAGACAGATCATTCTGGGGGTCCACTGTCAGGGCCAGGTGAATGAAATGATCTGTTTTGTACTGTATCTTCCATCTTTAATGTCTCATTCCTGTCTGACCAAAACAACTATTTATCTTACAGCAGGACATTTTCATCAAAGATATGTCATACCTAGGGTGGGCAAATTGACCTTAGGATAAAATGAAAATTCCAAATTTACTCAAACAGTCAAACAGGAGCTCTGTTCCCCAGAGGCCCTTCTTAATGCATCCTGATCAATTCCTGAGTATTTTCTAGAGGAGGCTGAATGGAGTGGGGGAGCAGAGAAGCAGGGTAGAGGATAAATTGTTTTGCTTTAAACAAAGATAAATAGCATCTTGAATTTTGATATAACTATATTATATTTTTATATAAGATATATATATATATATTCATGGGCTTAGAAGTTTAAAACCTCTAATAAATCAGGGTAGATTATGAAGAAAGCAAATTTATATAAGCTCTCCAAAATGTAAAGGAGTAAAACTTCTTAGGGGTCTTGAAGAGCAAATGACAAATGATAAGTGAAAATGCTTTGTTAGTGCAAATAGTAGAATTTTCATAGTAAAGAACTTCTTTGGAGTTCAGACAATGTACACTTCATAATAATTTACACCTTAAACCTCTTTCCTTAAACGTCAGTGAGATAATCAGGTTCCCAAATGACCCAAGTAACCCCACCACGCTAAGAGTGAGTGCTTTCTGTATTATACAATATCCTAAGGACTAATTCCTCAGATGCAAAAACCTCATGGAATAGGCACAATCTCTATCTTCATTTTCCAGAGGAAACACATAAGATTTGCTAATTTGTTTAAGGTCAAGTAGTGAACATAAAGGTGAGGGGGGTCCAGCTCAGTCCAGCTATTCAATAACTTTGTAATTTTGGGAAAGTTTCTGGTCAAAATATAATGGTACCCTCCTCTTGGGATTATTGGAGGAGGGGATTACATGAGATAAAAGTAATAGAGAATCTGGCACTAAGTAAGTAGGTGAAAAGTTCATTTTAATGTTCATTAGCTGTAGAAAACACTGTTCTCTAGAATTTGGCTAGCATCGGTATTATCTATGGGTGTTATAGAAAAAAAAAAATTAAAAAGCCTTAAGCTCCACTCCAACTTTGTCCTACTGAGTCATAATCTACAGGAGTGGGCCCATGAGCTGTTTTTTTGAAAAAGTTTCCTCTCAAGGAAATCTGTTGTAGTAGCTGATTCTGGTATTTAGAAGCTGATTATTGGTATTTGGGCTAAAGAAGGTCAGTGAAAGGTCCACCATGAAGCTAGCTATGGTGGTTGGAATGTGCTTCCCGGGGACATAGGTAAAATCTGCCTCTTTGAGGCACATAAAATGCTGAACTCAGTCAACACATATCATCCAGGAACTGGCCACCTGATTATGAGCCCTGGCTACTTTCACGGGATTGGAGCCCCCTCTGATTGTCCTGGGCAATGCTCAGGAAATAAACATCTAATCTACACTGCTGCATCTCCCATGCATGCTGCAGTGGGTTAGGATTTCTTGGGCTCAGAAAGCTATCAGGGGAGGAGGTGCTGTTATGCAATTCAAAGTGCTCACGGTCCTAAAAGCCCATCTCATTGTAAAACTAAGGTCAGGCCAAGGTGCAAATTCTCTGCTAGCCTCAGTGCCCCAGCTAGAAAATGAGAGGGGTCAAATCAAATAATGCTATGACTTCAACATTCCATGAGTTTAAGACTTAGGACTATTACGTAGACTTTCCAAGTGTGTGTATATATTAAGAGGGGTCAGGGGAGGCAGAGAGAGTGTGGATTCCTGTCTGGAACTATTCTCCATGAAGCACCAGCAATGTCAGGAAGTATGGATTCCATTTGTCCAAAACAGTTCCCTTTTCCCCTTGCCTGTGGCTGTAGGTCCTCCTGCCTGTTAAAAAGAAAAACAGACCCAAATGAAGTTACTTATGCTAAGCCACAGGGTTTCCCTAGCGGCTTAGATAGGAAAGAATCTGCCTGCAAGGCAGGAGACCTGGATTCGAACCCTGGGTTGGGAAGATCCCCTAGAGAAGGGCATGGCAACCTACTCCAGTATTCTTGCCTGGAGAATCCCATAGACAGAGGAGCCTGGCAGGTTACTGTTCATAGGGTCACACAGAGTTCAACACATCTGAAGTGACTTAGCACATATGCAGGCATGTTAAGTCCCAGGACAGTTTGCTTCTCTCAGAGACAGAATCCTAATCCAGTCAATTAGGAGTTGTCTGATTAGCACACACACAAACTGCCTGCTACACACCTGTCATGCCCTAAAGCAGAGGTCCTGAATCCTTTTGGCACCAGGGACCAGTTTCATTGGAAACAATTTTTTCCACAAACCAGTGGTGGGAGGAATGGTTTGGGGATGATTCAAGCACAATACATTAATTGTAAACTTTATTTCTATTATTATTACATCAGCTCCACCTCAGATCATCAACCATTAGATCCTGGAGGTTGGTGACCCCTACTGTAAAGAAAAGTAAACTTGTAATACCTACCTGCTTTCTTGCCTAGGAGACTTGCCTAGGATAATTCCCTGTTTCTCTTAACTTCTTCCTATAAAAGTCTTCCCTTTTAAATATGAGGATCTAATGTATAATATGGTGAATATAGTTGACAACACTGCATTTTTTAAAATTAATTTATTTTAATTGGAGGCTAGTTACTTTACAATTTTGTAGTGGTTTTTGCCATGCATTCACATGAATCAGCCATGAGTGTACATGTGTTCCCCATCCTGAATCTCCCTCCCAACTCCCTCCCTATCCCATCCCCCAGGGTCATCCCAGTGCACCAGCCCTCTGCACCCTGTCTCATGCATCAAACCTGGACTGGCGATCTATTTCACATATGATAATATACGTTTCAGCACTACCCTCTCAAATCATCCCAATCTTGCCTTCTCCCAGAGTCCAAAAGACTGTTCTTTACATCTGTGTCTCTTTTTGCTGTCTCACATATAGGGTCATCATTACCATCTTTCTAAATTCCATATATATGCAGACAACACTGTATTGCATAACTGAAAGTTGATAAGAGAGTAGAACTTGTTTTCTCACCAAAATAAAATGGTAAATATATATATATATATGATATAATTTCAATCCATTGGTCTGAAAGCTAAAATTCTAGTATGTCCATGCATAGACTTCAAATTATGACTTTGTTGTTTAGTCGCTAAATCATGTCCAACTCTTTTTGAGACCCCATGGACTACAGTCCACCAGGCTATGAAATCTAATAAACTCTATTATGTTAAATCACAAAAAAAGTCTTTCATTTTGTACAGCTTCTTGGAGCTCCTGTTTGTCTGCTAGACTGGATGCTGTCCAATTTGACTCAGTCTTTGCCCAAATAAATTCTTATAATGTTTAACATTCCTCAAATTACCTTTCAATACTTCCTATCCTGACTCTTCCCCCTTGTTGCCCCTGAATATCAGTCAGCAAGTCTCCCCTGAGCATTTCATCCCCACCCTCCCACTACACATTTTGCCTGCTGTATATTTATCCTATTTAGAGTTGTAAACTGTTGTGCTTGAAATCTGACTCTCTCTTTTGTTTGATAAATCAGCAGTACTTCCCCTGCTCCATACATCCATGCTGGCAGTAAATTGGGACTTTGTCTTCTAGAGTCCTTTGGAGCTACTGAGTTTTGGAAATCCATTGATTCCACATTTGCATTTGTATGTTGGTGAACATTCAAGCGTCTCATCTACATAAGCAAAAGAACATCTGTTTTCCTTTCCTAAATAGTATTGATCATAGATTTTTCAGGAACTTTATTGCTGGGTGCTCCTTGATATCTAATCCCAGCATGTATTATAGAGCCATCTCCTGGCCAAAAGGAAGGAAGGAAGGGAAGGAGGGAGGGCAGAGGAAAGGGAGGATAGGTTTGGTGAAATAAGAGCAGGGGCACCTGTGGGAAGACAATAATGTTTCTAGCGCTTGTGCAGCCCTAAACATTAACTGGGACTTCAAGGCAGTTGCTGACTCTTTCCTCTGAGTCTCTGGAGCTGTTTTTAATAGGAGTGCACATCATGGGCTCAGGTGAAAAAGACCTGTTAGAGCATACAATCTGGTCCTTAGTGATAAAGCAACTCAGGGAAATATGAGTGACTCTTTTGCCAAAGGTCAAAGAGATTAGATTATTTTTAGCCTCACAACCAGAAATCATCACCTGCTGCACTTGTAGAACCAAAATAAATCTTTTCATTCCTTTGTCCAATGATATTAACACATAACTAGCCTTCCTGACTGTGGTTCCCAGATGGCACCAGTGGTAAAGAATCTGCCTGCCAGTGGGGGAGATGCAAGAGATGTGGGTTCAATCCCTAGGTCGGGAAGATCCCCTGGAGTAGAAAATGCAACCCACTCAAATATTCTTGCTTGGAAAATTCCATGGATAGAGGAGCTTGGTGGGCTACTGTCCTGGAGTTTACCAAGAGTCAGACATGATGGAGCACACATGTAAGCCTGCTTGATGCAGAATTGTGAATAAGAGGTGTTTCAAGAAGGGGGGACCCCTTCCAAGGCCTTAAAGACAGCTCTTGCCTAACACTCAGAAATGAATTGTCTGAGGAGATGTACGTGCTGACAAAGCAAGAGGCTTTATTGGAAAGAGGCACCCAGGCAGAAAGCAGGAGGGCAAGGGAACCTAGGAGAACTGCTCTGCCACATGGCTCACAATCTCAAGTTTTGTGGTGATGGCAGTCGCAGATTTTATGGTGACGGGATTTGCTTCTGGGTCATCTTTGACCAATTATTCTGACTCAGGGTCCTGAGGACGTACACATTGCTCAGCTAAGATGGATGCCAACAAGGATTCTGGAAGGACATGTGGCATCTCCTTTTGAGCTTTCTCAAATTTTTCTGGTTCGTGGTGGCGAGTTAGTTCTGTGTTCCTTACTGGGACCTCCTGTCATAAAATAACTCACATGAGTGATTACTATGGTGCCTGGCCAGAGTGGGCAATTTCAGTCAGTGTGTTTCCCCTAACAAAGAGACAATTATGCACTTAGAAAACCTGAAGAGAAGAGAGATATAACTATTTGTGAAAGAACATGGGTATATAGAATGCACCAGACTAGGACTCTGAATGGTGTGCTCTCCAGGTCTGGCTCTGTTGCTCCAAAGATGCGGGAGCTTGGAGCCATACTTTCTCTTCTGGACCTTAGTTTTTTCACACGGATACTAAGTTATAAAACCTCTGAGGTCCCCTGCATGTGTTTAATACTGAGTCTCATAGTAGTTAGTCCTCTTCCCCCATTTTTATGTGTTCATCTCATCCACCACATTCGCACGCGCGTGCACACACACACACACACACACACACACACATACTCCTCAACAATGCCCAGTGGTGACAAAATGTTTCCCTTCATCAACCCAGGGCCTGTGCAGCCAAGACATTCCAGGCCTCAGTATCTGTATTCTTCCAGGTCGAAGTGAGAGTAAGAAATTTTCACCAAATAAATTCTCGTAATGGGGTAAAAATTAACTTCCTAGATCATATCAAGTTAAGTCCTTCACTGCTTGAGAATGCTTTTGACAACTTTAGTTAAATATTAGGTATTTTTTCCAGCAATGGAGACTCATGTTAGAAGCACCTTTAAGGTGGCAGAGGTGCTGCAAGATACCTGGGACCACCTCGTTGCAAAATTGGACCTAAATGAGATCTCATAGTTTCTATTATTTACGTGTGAAGGGGCTGAGGACCCAGTGTGACACCACCAGTGAGAGGAACATTCAAGGAGGCCCTATCTTCTAACTTCTGGGTTGGTATCCTGCCCACTCTAGTGTTTACTCCATACCTTTTCTGTTTAGGAGTCTCCTGACATGGTGGTCATGTGGGTTCTGAGATCATTGACCTCAGTTGGAAGTATGTGTCAGTCCTTGAGTGATGACTCACCTCACCAGGAGCAAAGCACAGGCATAGCACCAAAGGGACACAGGTAGCAGCCTAGAAAATCAAGGATTCTTAGAAGTAAACTTTGAACTTTAACAATAAGAAAAATGTCCATCAATGTTTAAATTCCTTCTCTTTCGGTCTCAGTCACAACACGGGCCACAGAGCAGGTTCAAGGCTTATAAGCTGATGGAGTGACAATGGAATGGAAGAAAGTCCTCTGTTCCTGGGCATCCAAGAGAAGGCAGATTGTATTCCTGCCCCAGAAGGGCAGTAAGGCTAGAGCAGAGTTTGCTTTGCTCAGCCATCATAAATTACTTATTCTTCCCTACTACCTTATAATCCAATATACCCGGCATTGATTTCAGAGTGTGACACTATAACTACCTATTATCTGTCAACCTTAAACATTTTGCCTTTTTAAAAATTAAAGTATAATTGATTCACCATGTGTACAACAAAGTGATTCAGTTATACAAATATGTATATATTTTTTTTCAGATTTTTTTCAATTATAGGTTATTGCAAGATATTGACTATAGTTCCCTGTGCTATACAGTGGGTCCTTTTAAAATCTATTTTATATAATAGTGTGTAGTAGTGGGGACTTCCCAGGTGGCACTAGTGGTGAGAACCTGCCTGCCAATATAGGAGACACAGGAGATGCAGGCTTGATCCCTAGATCAGGAAGATTCCCTGGAGTAGGAAATGGAAACCCACTCCAGTATTCTTGCCTGGAGAATTTCATGGACAGGGGAACCTGGTGGGCTATGGTCCATAGGGTAGCAAACAGCCAGATACGACTGAACCAACTTAGTATGCATTCAGTAGAGGTGGTAGATATATAGTAGTAAATACAGTAGCAATTTTTTCAATATTTTTGAATTTACTAAGGCTAGATTTATGGTCCAGGATGTGATCTATCCTGGAGAAGGTTCTGTGTGCACTTCAGAAAAAGGTGAAATTCATTGTTTTGGGGTGAAATGTCCTATAGATATCAGTTAGGTCTAACTGGTCTATTGTATCATTTAAAGTTTGTGTTTCTTTGTTAACTTTCTGTTTATCAATCTATCCATAAGTGTGAGTGGGGTTAATTTCCCCTTTCATACTTGTTAGCATTTGTCTTACATATTGCGGTGCTCCTATGTTGGGTGCATATATATTTATAATTGTTATATCTTCTTCTTGGATTGATCCTTTGATCATTATGTAGTGTCATTTTCACTATCATTATTTGGAATTCATTCTCAGGTAGATTCCCTATCTTTTCCTCTTTTGTTTGGTTTGGTGGACATTTATCCTGTTCTTTTACCTGCTGGGTATTCCTCTGTCTCTTCATCTTGGTTATATTGCTGCGTTTGGGGTGTCCTTTCTGTATTCTGGCAGTTTGTGGAGTTCTCTTTATTGTGGAGTTTCCTCACTGTGGGTGGGGTTGTATCGGTGGCTTGTCACGGTTTCTTGGTTAAGGAAGCTTGTATCGCTGTTCTGGTGGGTGGAGCTGGATTTCTTCTCTCTAGAGTGCAATGAAGTGTCCAGTAATGAGTTATGAGATGTCGATGGTTTTGGAGAATCTTTGGGCAGCCTGTATACTGAAGCTCAGGGCTGTATTCCTGTGTTGCTGGATAATTTGTGTGGTATGTCTTGCTCTGGAACTTGTTGCCCCTTGGGTGGTGCTTGGTTTCAGGGTAGGTATGGAGGCATTTGATGAGCTCTTATCAATTAATGTTCCCTGGAGTCAGGAATTCTCTGATGTTCTCAGGATTTGGACTTAAGCCTCCTGCTTCTGGTTTTCAGTCTTATTTTTACAGTAGTCTCAAGACTTCTCTTTCTATACAGCACTGTTAATAAAACAACTAGGTTAAAGATGAAAAGTTTCTCCACAGTGAGGGACACCCAGAGAGGTTCACAGAGTTACACAGAGAAAAGAAGAGGGAGGAGGGAGTTTGAGGTGACCCGAATGAGATGAGGTGGAATTAAAAAAGGAAAGAGCAAACTAGTCAGTAATCACTTCCTTATGTGTGCTCAACAGTCTGGACCACTCAGAGATGTTATACAGAGAAGAGGAGAGGGAGAAAGGAGACAGAGGTGGCCAGGAGGTTAAAAAGTGGGTGGGGGGGAATGAAAAGAAGAGAGACAGATCCAGCCAGTAATCAGTTCCCTAAGTGTTCTCCACCATCTGGAACACACAGAGATTGACAGAGTTGGATAGAGCAGAGAAGGGGGAGGGAGGAGACAGAGGCGACCTGGTGCAGAAAAACGAGAATCCAAAGGAGGAGAGAGCAATCAAGCCAGTAATTTCATTCCCAAGTAAAATTGGGTACTGAAGATTGGGTTTTAAAAGGTACAAAATTGATAACAAATACCAAAAAGCAAAGATTAAAAATCTAGATTAGAGGTTGGATTTTCAAAAATACAATATTAAAGAAAAGAAGAAGAAGAAAAAAAAGTCACAAAAATTATTAAAATATATATATATGAAGTTTGCTTTAAAAATAAGGTCTTTTTTTGAAAAGTAATGGTAGGTTATAAAAATGAAATAAAGAAGTAATAGAGGACTTAAAAATTTTAAAATGTTAAAAAAAAAAAAGAAGAAGAAGAATGATCGTAAAAATAGTAAAGATATTTCTAGGACTTTTTCTGATGTTGTGGGCGTGTGGGGTCAGTTCATTTTCAGATAGTTCCTTGGTCTGGCTTATATTTCTCAAAATCTATAGGCCCCTTCCTATGTAGTCTGTACTAACTACAGGGTTTTAATCTATTGCACCTGTCAGTTCCAAGGCAGTTCCCTCTGTTTTAGCTTCTTCTGTTTCTGGTCTCTTCAGTGTCTGTTTTCTGCCCTGACACAAGGGGGGCAGTGGTTGACACTTTTGGGGGGCTCACTCTTTGAAACATTTTTAAATGTTATTGCACTCCAAGAATCTGAAGGATTTGTCCTTGGTCTTCAACATTTTCTCCTTAGATGATCCATCTATCTATCTAAGATAGATAGATAGAAAGATAGAATTTAGGATTCCCAAAGCCATATCTCCAGCCTGGACCTCTGTGTTGAGTTTGTAAATTCAAATGCTTACAGCAAGTCCCCTACATACAAACTTTTAAGTAGTGAACTTTCAAAGATGCAAATGTACAGTGAAGACAGATAGAATTGGAGGGCCATGGTACATATACACAATGGAGTATTACTCGGTCATTAAAAAGAATACATTTGAATAAGTTCTAATGAGGTGGATGAAACTGGAGCCTATTATTCAGAGTGAAGTAAATCAGAAAGAAAAACACCAATACAGTATACTAACACATATATATGGTATTTTTTAGGAAAATGATAATGATAACCCTGGATGTGAGAAAGCAAAAGAGACACAGATGTATAGAACAGTCTTTTGGACTCTGTGGGAGAGGGAGAGGGTGGGATGACTTGGGAGAATGGCATTGAAACATGTATAATATCATATAAGAAACAAATCGCCAGTCCAGGTTCGATGCAGGACACAGGATGATTGGAGCTGATGCACTAAGATGACCCAGAGGGATGGTACAGGGAGGGAGGAGAGGGGGGTGTTCAGGATGGGGAACACGTGTATAACTGTGGCAGATTCATGTTGATGTATGGCAAAACCAATACAATATTTACAGTAATTAACCTCAATTAAAATAAATAAATTTTTAAAAAAAAAAAAAAAAAGAATTGGAGGCCCAGAGAAAGGATGAAGAGAGATAAGAGAAAAAAGTAACTGAAGAACTGAAATTCAAAATGCAGGAAATGGCAAGAGGATTTTGTTTATTTGAAGAGGCATTGCTAGTTTTTGAGACATAGGACCCAAACTTAGAATAGTACACGAAGAATTTAGCAGCCATTCAGAATGCAATCCAGTGTTACTGCATCATTTATGATGAGAAAAAAGAGCTGCTACCAGGAGTCACTGAATCATTTTTTCGAGAGGGTAGACAGAATTGAATCCAGCAAGGAACTAAAACCTGTGCCATCAATGTCAGGAATGAGTGAAATTGCAACGGGCCTTCTGTCTCTTCAGTCAGTCAGTCAGTTTAGTTGTTCAGTCGTGTCTGACTCTTTTCAACCCCATGGACTGCAGCATGCCAGGCCTCCCTGTCCATCACCAACTCCTGGAGTTTATATAAACTCATGCCCATTAAGTTGGTAATGTCATCCAACCATCTCATCCTCTGTCGTCCCTTTCTCCCAATTTCAATCTTTCCCAGCATTTTTTCAAGTGAGTCAGTTCTTCACATCAGGTAGCCGAAGTATTGGAGTTTCAGCTTCAGCATTAGTCCTTCCAATAAATATTTTGGACTGATTTCTTTTAAAATGGACTGGTTGAATCTCCTAGAAGTCCAAGGGACTCTCAAGAGTCTTCTCCAACACCACAGTTTGAAAGCATCAATTATTCAGTGCTCAGCTTTCTTTATAGTCCAACTCTCACATCCATACATGACTACTGGAAAAATCATAGCCTTGACTAGACAAACATTTGTTGACAAAGTAATGTCCCTGCTTTTTAATATGCTGTCTCGATTGGTCATAACTTTTCTTTCAAGAAGTAGGCATCTTTTAATTTCATTGATGCAGTCACCATTTGCAGTGATTTTGGAATCCAAAAATAAATAAATAAATAAATAAAGTCTGCCCCTGTTTCCACTGTTTCTCCATCTATTTGCTATTCATCAAAGATGCCATGATCTTTGTTTTCTGGATGTTGAGCTTTAAGCCAACTTTATCACTCTCCTCTTTCACTTTCATCAAAAAGCTTTTTAGTTCTTCTTCTCTTTCTGCCATAAGGGTGGTGTCATGTGCATATCTGAGGTTATTGATATTTCTCCTGGCAATCTTGATTTCAGCTTGTGCTTCCTCCAGCCCAGCATTTCTCATGATGTACTCTGCATATAAATTAAATAAGCAATGTGACAATATACAGCTTTGACATACTCCTTTTCATATTTGGATCCAGTCCGTTGTTCCATGTGCAGTTCTAACCATTGCTTCCTGACCTGCATACAGGTTTCTCAGGAGGAAGGTCAGGTGATCTGATATTCCCGTCTCTTTCAGAATTTTCCACAGAATTTTCTGTCTCTTATTGCTGACAATTTTTCAGTTCTACTATCTCCCACCTTCTCTCCTTACTACAGTCAGTAACTCTTCTTGCCTGTTACTCTATGTCAGCCCCTGTATGCCAGTTGTTGTACTGTACTATTGTACTTTTCAAGGTACTGTATTGTAAAATTAATAATATTTTATTTTTGTGTTTGTTTTTATGTATTATTTCTATTAAAGTAACATAAACCTAATTATAGTACAGTACTACAGGGTCGGACACGACTGAAGCGACTTAGCAGCAGCACCTATATAGCCGATTGTGTCAGTTAGCTAATTAAACTAACTTTGTTGGATTTATGAACAATTTGGACTTAACAAATGCACTCCCAGAAAAGAATTCATTTGTATGTAGGTAACTTACTGTTATACAGTCCTCTCAGGTGACTGATATCTGAAACATAGCATGATCAAAACACAGCTCTTGTTTTCCTCTCACTCTCATCTTACTAATCTACAACTCCTCTAGTCTTCCTCTCTGACAGCATTATCTACTCAGTTAGGCAAAGAACTGAATCATTATCTTTGATTGTTGTTTTTCCTCCATTCTCTGTATTTAATTCTTCAAGGTGTCATCTCAAAAATAAATATTTCCAAAACATATGCAAGACCAAGCCACTTCCTATCACTTTCCTTATAACAGCTTTATTACAAAGAGAATGAATGAATGAATAACATGATGGAACCTACTGGGTAGGGGGTACAGTGCTAGGGGTAATATTTTTAATTGCTCTGTGATGTAATATCACGTGAACACAGAGAGTTTACGAGATGTGAACTCTGATATCTATATGCATTTTGAAAGAGAAGTCACACTGCTGCCATAATTCATTGGCATTTTGACAGACTCTTTGCAACCCCATGGGCTGTAGCCTACCAATCTCCTACATCCATTGGATTTTCCATTCCATAGTTCATCAGGCACTCTGTCTATCAGGTCTAGTCCCTTAAATCTATTTCTCACTTCCACTGTATGGGGCTGAGTAATATTCTATGGTATATATGTGCCACATCTTCTTTATCCATTCTTTTACCAATGGATATTGAGGGTCATTCCATATCCTGGCTATCATAAATAGTGCTGCAATGAAAATTGGGGTACATGTATCTTTTGGAATGATGGTTTTCTCCAGGTAAATGCCCAGGAGTGGGATTGCTGGGTCATGTAGTTGTTCTATTTTTAGCTTTTTAAGGAACCTCTATTCTATTCTCCACAGTGATTGCACCAATTTACATTCTCACTAAT
This sequence comes from Oreotragus oreotragus, assembly GCA_006410675.1. Lineage (NCBI taxonomy): Eukaryota > Metazoa > Chordata > Mammalia > Artiodactyla > Bovidae > Oreotragus > Oreotragus oreotragus. Next base: position 218,068 of record SJYX01006800.1, on the reverse strand, counting down.
AGTGCAGGAGGGTTCCTTTTTCTCCACACATTCTTTAGCATTTATTTGTAGGTTTCTTGACAGTGATGGCCGTTCTGACAATGTGAGGTTGTACCTCACTGTAATTTTAATTAGTGATGGCCATGGGCTTCCCTTGTGGCTTAGCTGGTAAAGAATCTGCCTGCAATGTGGGAGACATGGGTTTGATCCCTGGGTTGGGAAGATCCCCTGGAGAAGGGAAAGCTACTCACTCCAGTATTCTGGCCTGGAGAATTCCATGGACTACAGTCCATGGGATCACAAAGAGTCAGACACAACCGAGGGACTTTCACTTCACTTTCAAGAGGCACATAGAAAGATGTTGGCATTGTTAGCAAATCAATGCAGCTGTATCACTCCAGTCTCTTCCTCTGTTGTCAAATGGAGTTGTCTCTGTGGGTCTCTGTCTCTGCGTTTCCTCTTCTCGTGAGGATACCAGTCATATTGAATTGAAGATCCATCCTATTTATCTCAACTAATTACATCTGCAAAGACTCTTATTTCCAAATCTGTTCACACTCTAAGGTACTACGGGTTAGATTTTAGGGGGATACAATTCAACTCATAGCAATGAATTGTGGCATTTGTTTGAGTCCTTAGATTCAGCAGCCCTTAGGAGTCTAAGACCACCAAACGACTGCCATTTGACAATGAGAATTGGTCCCTTTTGCCTCTGCTGTTTGCAACCTAAGCAGAATTAGACCACCTAATTAAAAAATAGTTGAATGAATCTTTACAAGTGATACATTTGAATTGTGTTTCTCTGTGTGTGTATGATTGATTTTAGAAATATAGTTTAAAAGGATTGGTGGGTCACATTTTTATTGGAAGATCCATCCCCAGATACATGTCTGGATACATGTATACCCTGTGATGCCCATTAAGGAGAGGGCTGCAAGAATCTATCTGATCTGTATCGTGACTGCGTGAGTAGGACTCGGCTAGCTGAATTGCTACTCATTCCCCAACAAGGGAGGAAGTAAGGTCATTTACTCAAATCTTAGGCTGCAAGGAAAATTTCTAATGCCCTTGCTCCACTATCATGAATGTGTGTAGCACTTTGTTTATTGACACTGACTGTTACTTTCCATAAGATCTAACCATGTCTCAGTTCAGTTCAGTTCAGTCGCTCAGTTATGTCTGACTCTTTGTGACCCCATGAATCGCAGCACGCCAGGCCTCCCTATCCATCACCATCTCCCGGAGTTCACTCAGACTCACGTCCATCGAGTCCGTGATGCCATCCAGCCATCTCATCCTCGGTCGTCCCCTTCTCCTCCTGCCCCCAATCCCTCCCAACATCAGAGTCTTTTCCAATGAGTCAACTCTTCGCGTGAGGTGGCCAAAGTACTGGAGTTTCAGCTTTAGCATCATTCCTTCCAAAGAAATCCCAGGGCTGATCTCCTTCAGAATGGACTGGTTGGATCTCCTTGCAGTCCAAGGGACTCTTAACCATGTCTAGGGGGCATTAAATCTTACTTTTGTTTAATTTGGACTTGGAGTAAATTAATCCCCATTTAGTGGGAAAATCAACCTTTATAGTCTAAAAAATTAGGCTTTATATTATACCGAGATAGCCATACCCTAACTGGTCCTGGCTTTGTCCTCTTCTGTGTGTCACTGTGTTCTGAGTTCTCTGACCCTTGCCTCATTCTACTTACTCTGCTCTCATAAAATTTCCCCCTTCCAGGAATTTTTGTTAAGGGAAAAAAAACAGCAGCAAGAGGTAGGAAAATCCTAAAAGGTTTCCTCATTTCATGTAGTTGAAATTTAAGCCATAATATTTTCATGACTTAATTGCAATATAAATTAAGGAATCTGTAAAGGAAATACCCATAATTAGAATACATTTTTCCCTCTAATCACTATCAAATATAACTTGAAAACCTGACATTTCTTTGAAGATTTTTACATTTATAATTATTAATATATAGGTCCTCAAAAATATATTGAGTTTTTGAGGTAAATTCAAATGATTATTATTTGTAAAAATTATTCTGATTTAGTATAAGTTAGAATTGTCTTGTATCTCTTGTATATATTCTTTTAGTCAATGATATATCCAATCAAGTGTTACTGAATTCCTATTAAGTATACTCTATGCATTTTTGTAGGAAATAGAATGATAAATAATACACAGTTATTGATCCCACAGAACTGCAATTCAGAGTTGAAATTATGTTCATATAATATTATATCAATCCAATTTCTGTAGAAAGGAACATAATTTATAGCCAATCATGATGAATTGTACAAATTTTAAAATATTTGTCATTCCTATTTTCAAGAGCTGATATTAAATATTATCCAATGAAAACAATTTATATAGAAATCTCTGTTTTTAAAAAAACAAATATTGATTACTATGCTTTATTTAGATAGTTCTGCTGACTCGTACCCACCTCCATATCCCCATATGTATTTGGGAAGGAAAGAGGAACTCCTGTCAGCTATCATATTGGAGACTACTCAGGGAAAAATCCATAACACTGTTTATTAGTGATGTGAAAGTCACTCAGTTGTGTCCAACTCTTTGAGACCCCATGGACTGTAGCCTTCCAGGCTCCTCTGTCCACGAGGATTCTCCAGGCAAGAATACTGGAGTGGGTTGCCATGCCCTCCTCCAGGGGATCTTCCCAACACAGAGATCAAATCCAGCTCTCCTGCCTTGGTAGGCAGATTCTTTACCACTAGCACCATGTGGGAAACCCTGTTTTTAACTAGAGATGGATTTTTCTAAAATATTTGCCTTGACTATCAAATCTGGGGAAATTATCACTCAGCTTTCACTCTTCTAGAGGCATGACAGGAATCAGAAGTATTTTATACCACTGAGGTTTGCTGACATTATTGATTTGATCCAAAATCTTATTTTTCTCTCCAAAGAAAACATTATTCTAGCTCTGCTTTCTTTCATATATAAGTTAAGGTTGATGGTTTAAGATTATTTTCAGAGAGGATGCTTGTAGTTCAAATGATTTAGCTACCATTTCATATATTATATGGAGAAGAAACTGGCAACCCACTCTAGTATTCTCACCTGGCAAGTTTCATGGACAGAGGAATCTGGTGTATACCATCCATGGGGTCTCAAAGAGTTGGACATGACTGAGAGACTGAACATGCACACATCCATCTACTATAAGATAATCAAACATTATTATTATTACAGTGTTATTACAAGGTAATCAGACATTAGCTGGGCTCCAGTATAGTCCTCATTCCCTTTATTCCTTTGGGACACTGGTCTGAAAACCACTGTTTCCTTATATTGCAAAGACCAAATAAGTAAAATAAATTAAAAAAAACCAAATAGAGGAAACTCTTTTAAAAACTAACTCTCCTTTCTTCCTCATCCATGTTAATTCCCTTTTACCTCAAATTACTTTCTCGAAGTGGTTTTTATGTTTCTTAGAGACTATTTATGTATACATCCATACTAGTACAGTGAAAATTGTTCCTCATAGAGCTTATACTTTTCCCATTTGAAGAATTACTCATTTTCACATGTCACTTAGAGTTTATCCATTCTCTTAGATATGCGTTTTTCCTATACATTTGAGCATCATAGGAAGATAAATTCTACACTTGATTATGTTATCTGGTTATTGAGTCACAGAAAGCCATTATTCTTACCATTTTTCAAAAGTGTATAGATTCTATAGGGGGGTGAAATTTTAAGATGTAAGTGGACTGTTTTTCTACACTCAAATTATGTTCCCCTTGTCATAGAAATTGACCAGTGAAGTGTGCTGCTTACTTTTCAGAACCCATGTACTTATAGTCCATTAAGTTATTATATATAACATGGGTCAGGAAAGCATATTGTGAAATGTTGCTTTTATTTAAATTCCCACTATTTGGTGGCACTAATGGTAAAGAACCAGCCTGCCAAAGCAGGTTAGATGTTAGAGACGTGGCTTCGATCCCTGGGTTGTGAAGATCCCCTGGAGGAGGCCACAGAAACCCACTCCACTATTCTTGCCTGGAGAATCCCCATGGACAGAAGAGCCTGGTGGGCTTCAGTCCAGTGTAGTCGGATAGATTGAAATGACTTCGGCATGGCTCGCGTTTTCACTGTATGGCTTCAAGATTTTAACTTCTTTATTGCCCTCTGGTGGTGGGTTCTGTGAACTGCGTATTTAGAAGAAGACTGATTTCCAGGAACTAAGCGGGTCAGGTACAAATTAAAGAGTGGATGATAGGAACCATGGAGAAGGCAGTGGCACCCCACTCCAGTACTCTTGCCTGGAAAATCCCATGGACAGAGGAGCCTGGTGGGCTGCAGTCCATGGGGTCGCTAAGAGTTGGACACGACTGAGCGACTTCACTTTCACTTTTCACTTTCATGCACTGGAGAAGGAAATGGCAACCCACTCCAGTGTTCTTGCCTGGAGAATTCCAGGGACGAGGGACCCTGGTGGGCTGCCGTCTGTGGGGTCACACAGAGTCGGGCACGACTGAAGTGACTTAAGAGCAGCTGCAGATAGGAACCATTCAAATTTATTGAAGCTAATCAAGGATATCAGTAGCCTGCCTGTTGTTTCTAAAAATATAATGTATTTATTCTTCTGTTATCAAACAGTCATTTCTTGAAAAGGAATATATATCCTGTTTGCTTGTAATAAAAGCACAATAATGAAAGACATTCTTCTTTTACACCAAGTATATTCTCTGAAAATATAAGTTAAAATAAAAGTTGAGCTTTTCAAATTATCCTTTCGAAAATAAAACTCCACATATAATATCAAATTATGATTTAATTTTACCTTAAATTTAAATATCTGTTGATTAAATGCTATACCTTATAATTTCAGATGATTTTCTCCTTTATATTGTCTCTCTTCAACAAATAAAATAGACGTGAATGCCTAACATGAGGTAGGGAATTCTCTTTGAAACTGGGACATTGATGAACCTGATTTTGACTTAGCAGAGGGGTTGATGACTTTTCCCCAAGGCTGTGGGAAATGGTGGATGGGGAGAGGTCAGGTTTGTCTCTGTGCTCCTCAAGTTTTCTCTGTGAAACTGTCAAGCTCCAGTGTCAGAAATGACTTCTTATATTTAGACATTAAATGTTTTCTATTAAAGTGCAGGTATTTAAAAAATCTATAAAATCTAGGGCATTATACATTTTCTTTATTATTAAAAGCTAATTTTAACTGAGCAGACTTTATATATGTGTACATGAATTCATGTATGTGTGTATGTATGTGTGCTGCACACACGCCTCTGTGTGTGTGTATTCATGTATAGGCCTACTGAGGATACAGAACAGATTCTGGACAGGAAAAAGCAGAGGTATATGAGAAGGGAAAAGAATATAAAGGACCACTTCATCTACTTAATTCATCCTCTGACCTGAGTATTGTCTTATTTTCCATCGTCTTTTGTTGATATTATTACTAAATACCCAGGGTTTCTAGGTACCTCTGTAAGTTTTACTATCCTATCAATATCCCATGGAACCTTGACGTTTAGCCCATATTGTTTCTTTCCCTAAGAGTTTTTCTCTTATCTCTGTCATAGAGTAGGTACTGTTGTGAAGATCTGTGCTCACCTGTTAAATAGAAACTACTCATTTAACTGTTTAAACAAATAACCATTATCTTGAGTCAACTGCAGGGCACCTCCAGTCTCCACAGAGCAGAGATACTTTGGGACAGGAAGGTCTTTTTAGTTTTCCCTTGAATCAAAATACAGAGTTATTGAGTAATTCTAGGATTGCTTATCCCCTCTGTAAGCATTTGCTATCCCCTCACAGGGACATCAAATAGCCCAATAGCTCTTATACTGAGGTCAAAAGGAAGACTAACACTGGAACAAAGTCTATACTTAAAATCTGTGCCTTATTTTTCTTTTCTCCTGGCACATGGTAGGTAATCATTAATAATTCTCTTGGTAAATGCTAAAAATACAAAAGATATTTCATTTACTAGGGGTCATAAAATTTCAACTTTTCTTTTGGTGTCGGGGTTGATGATGAAAAATTTGGAAATTTCTGATGCATATTAAAGTTCCTGATTTGAGAACCACAGGGTTTAGACGGAAGAAGTTGCCAAAGCACTGTAAGTAGAATAAAGGCATTTATGTAATTCGTTCATATAATCTCATTTATTGGTTTTCAGCACCTAACTTTGAAAAGTTGCCTGAGGCTGTCTAGGATTTGCAACAAGAATCACAGCTGCGCTGTCCCCGCCCCCTCCTCTCATGTGGGAACAGCTCCTCCACAGCAGTGCTAACAGAGGTCCATGACTCTCAGCCCACCTCAGTGCTGCTTAAGGCAGTGGCTTTTCTCCGCCAGCCTCACCCTGCTCCTTTTGAGTCCTTTTTTCCCTTTTTAGCTTTACTGAGATGTAATTGACATGTAACACAGTGTAAGTTTAAGGTATAGTCGTAGCAGTAGTATTAGCTGCTCAGTTGTGTCCAGCTCTTTGTCATGTCTGACTCTTTGAGATTTTACGGATGGTAGCCCACCAGGCTCCTCTGTCCACAGAATTCTCCAGGCAAGAATACTGGAGTGAGTAACCATTCCTTCTCCAGGGGATACAACATTATAATTTGATACAAGTATATATTGCATAATGATTACTACAATAAGGTTAGTTAACACATCCATCACCTCACACAATTAATTACCTTTTTTGTGTGTGCATGGTGAGAACATGTAAGATCCATTCTCTCAGAAACTTTCAAGTACACAATAGAATGCTGTTAACTATAGTCATCATGCTGTACATTAGGTTCCCAGGATTTATTCGTCTTTTAACTAGAAAGTTTGTACCTATTGACTAACATCTGTTGAGCTCACTGTACTTACCTGGGAATCACTATACTGAAAGTAGAGAAAGGGGCTAGGGAAGTTGAAAGAGACAAAAAAAAATCTAAATATGATCTCTTTGCAGAATCTTAAAGGTCAGGCAACAGGTTTATTTCTAATAGTTTTAAAAAGAGAAGATGAGCTGTGATTTAATCGTCCACTCTGGAATTCAAATTCAACTCAGGTATAGTCTGAATTCTGGCCCACCTTGAGTGACACTAAAAGATCATTTCTTAGAATATAACCAGTGGTTTTCTAATTTTATTATTTTATCCTGGCGAATAACATTGATGAGGGGTTTTGAAATTGCTATATTCTGCAAAAGGATTTGACTTTGTAGTGATACCAAACCTTGGAAAATAAAGGAAGGAGAGATTGGTGAATACTTGACAGATTATTATAGTTATAATTGATTGTTTCATAGGGAAATATAGAGAATAGATCCTTTAGGAACCTGCATGAATACTTTCTATCAAATCTATTTCTACTTTACAGGTTCAGTTCAGTCGCTCAGTTGTGTCCAAGTCTTTGCGACCCAATGAATCGCAGCACGCCAGGCCTCCCTGTCCATCAGCAACTCCCAGAGTTCACTCAGACTCACGTACATCGAGTCCATGATGCCATCCAGCCATCTCATCCTCTGTCGTCCCCTTCTCCTCCTGCCCCTAATCCCTCCCAGCATCAGAGTCTTTTCCAATGAGTCAACTCTTCAAGGCATGAAGTGGCCAAAGTACTGGAGTTTCAGCTTTAGCATCATTCCTTCCAAAGAAATCCCAGGGCTGATCTCCTTCAGAATGGACTGGTTAGTTTATCTCAAAAATTATAGGTATAAAAATTGTATGTTTTGATACAATTTATTTTAACACTTCTCTCAATTATGCATTTAAATGGTGAACAATTCACAAGCAACTGTGTAGTCAATGGATTGGCCAGTGGCTTTGAGATAATTTATTTTATAGTCTGGGATTTCCAGTGTCATCTTTTATTCTCCCATTTATAGTCTATTTCATATTATTATTATTAGTAGTAGTAATATCATTATTATCTGGGGGCTTCCCTGGTGACTCAGACAGTGAAAAACTTTCCTGCAATTGGTGAGACCCAGGTTCAATCCCTGGGTCAGGAAGACCCCTGGAGGAGGGAATCCCATGGGCAGAAAAGCCTAGCTGGGAGTTGCAAGGAATTGGACCCGACTGAACAACTAACACTTTCAGATTATTATTTAGTTAGAATAGAGTTGTGTATAACTTTTAACTGTCAAACATATTCTAGGCACCATACATTTTGAAAGCACTGATATTGAGGTCAATTTGATGTTGATAAGACTAGTCACTGCTCTTAGAGGAGTTTGTGTTCTACATATACAATTACATATATAATAACCTGAAAGTGAAAGTGTTAGTCGCTCGGTCGTGTCTGACTCTTAGTTTGCCAGGCTCCTCTGACCATGGAATTCTCCAGGCAAGAATATGGGAGTGAGTTGCCATTCCCTCCCCCACTGGACCTTTCTGACCCAGGGCTCAAACAGGCATCTCCTGCTCTCCTGCATTAGCAGGCAGATTCTTTACCACTGAGTCGCCAGGTAAGCCCAACTATAGGTTTAAAAGAACTCAGTTTGCTCATATTTCTTTTAAGCACTTGTCATTGAATTCAAGGAATTAAGCCAGTAAGATTTCCAACTGTGTGGCTTATGCCGATTGCATGCCCTTCATGCTTATGTATTCATGATGCTCTTTTGGCCCATGTTATTTACTGACAGTTGGTAGGTAGATTTAGAGCACTGACCAAATTCAGGTTTGATTTTTTGGGAATTTTACTTTGTATATAATATTGATTAATTCCAAAAGGAATTAAAAAGTGTTTGTCTTACCGTGATGTTGCAACCATTAATGATCCATGCATAGATCCATTAACTTATTACAGTACCTATTGGTGATATTCTACTAATTAGATTATTAGTATTCATTTACTAGATAGAACATTATTTCATCAACTATTTGGTTTCCCTGAGTTACAGTTTAATTAGGAAAGACAGAATAAATTCTTTTATTTTATGAAGAAGTTTTATGAAAAAAAAGGAAAAAGAGAGAGAGATTGAGTCCAGAGAAGCTTCCAAGGAGGACAAATTAGGCATTTTTTTCTTTGTTGTTTTCACTGAGGTTGTTATAAATATCATTGCACAGATTGTCCCCTCTTTGGTTTATGGATCCTGTTCAAATTGGCTCTTGAGTCCTTCCGACACATCCACAGTAGTCTTTGATAATCTTCCCAGCTCTCTTGTATGACAAGATATAACAGGAACATCTTGTTCATTCCTCCTGCTGAACTTGAAATCAGTATTTCTCCAAGGAGACATTATTCACTGTGTTTATTCAAACTTGTGTTCCTTCTAGTTTAACCTTCTTTCAAGTCAGGACTTTTTTTTTTTTTTTTTTTTTTTTAAGAATTTACTCACTGAATTCTTTCAACTTTTTAAATCTTCCTATTTTCCAGCCACTTCATTTCTTAGTTTTTCTAACTGCCTTTTATGTATTTTTAAAATAAAAACACAGTCTCTATCCTTCTTAAAATTTCTTTTTTTTTTTTTTTTGAAATATCAGGCAGAAGATTTTATTTGTTCTTTGGACATATATTTTTGTCATGCTTTCAGGATTTGCTGGAACTTTCTTCTCATTTTTCTTTTTTATCCTTACTAATTTTCTATGGGAAATGAATGGAATACTCTTCAGTTGCTTATTTCTAAATGAAATAAGTTTTCACTTTAGGAAGGAGGCATAGATCAGAATATAATTTTTAGCTTTAAAACCCCAGGGTTCAGTATCTTCTATTGTTTTCATGACATACTTTAAAAAGCGACCCTAATAATTTCTAAAATCTCCCTCCTCTGCCCTCTTATTCTCTTTTATCCAGGCCTTCTCCTTCCTGTCCTTGTTGAGTATGGGGATTTGTTCTGGAAGGGTCTTTTGGTTTGATAAGTGTCAATGTTTCTTTGATCCCAGAGTTCAAGGCCCTCCCAGAATATTCCGAAGTGCTTGCTCTCACTTGAAAAGTGGCGCCTGCACTGTTCATTTCCAGTTTCGCAGCTTCTCCTGCTGTTCTCAGTGTCTTTAAATCTTTGAGTTCTTAAATCACAGGACTCTCTGGCTCTCCTGAAAGGTAAAATCACCTTTTCTTCCCTCGACTTTCTCCCACACTTTGTGATACACACATGTACATCTTTTTCCTGTTGATTTGTTCCTCTCTGGTTGTATGCTGCAGTTCATATGGACCCCTTGTTGTAGGTGTTATCTGTGGATTTTTGATCTTGCTATCACAGATGCTTTTCTTTCTTTTCTTTGGTGGGGTAGTGCCTATTTATGGGAGGGGTGGGATATTCAGAGATAAAAATCTTTTTTGTAGCTAGCGTCATTTCCCCAGAATGTTCTGCCATTCATATTTAAAATAAAATGATAAGAACCATTATCTTCATCCTTACAATAATCATTACATTGGTTCAGTCTCCTTTTCCAGTCTTCAAGGTGTCCATGACTCCCCACTTTAACATATTGAAAGATTGGGCAATGCCTTTCTGTACTAGCTCCCTCCTAGTTATGACAGTCTTGTACTCTAGACACAGTCTTCATTACAGATAGAGAATTTAAAAAATAAGGAAACTGTGGCTTATTAGCTGAAAGTGGAATTATGTATTACTTTTTTCAGGTAAGAATGTCTTTAGGCCAAAGTTTTTAAATGAATATTGAAAAAATATCCTGGAATCATTTTGCAAAGGTGAATGCCACATAAAGTACACTAAGACTCAATCTAAGGAGTAACATATTTTTATAGCCTCCAAATTTATAAATTTACTACAATTCTGCATTAATTCTTAAGCTGACTGAAGAGAATAATTTTGTGATAAAAATATTGATTTTATTAATATATTTTAGAAGTTTATAAAACTTAAAAAAATTAAGGCTATATCAGCCTTATCAGTTGTTATTTCTTTTCTAGAATCTTGGATAAAGGAACATTTATTAGAAGGGGAATATGGTATAAAAATGGGGACTCCCAGGTGGCTCAATGGTAAAGAATCCACCTGCCAATCCCTGAGTCAGGACGATCACCTGGAGAAGGACATGGCAACCCAGTCCAGTATTCTTGCCTGGAGAATCCCATGGACAGAGGAGCCTGGCGGGCTGCAGTCCATGGGGTTGCAAAGAGTTGGATATAATTGAACAACTGATCACACATGCACATGATATAAAATGGGAAGCTAATCTAACAGTGAAGATAGCTGTATGTATTCCTGTGTGATGAACCACTCCTAAACTTGGTGGTTTCAAACAGCAGATATTTTATCTCCACAAAATTTGGGAATCAGCAGATTGGGTTGGGACCTGCTGGATGGTTCTGTGTTACTTTTACTGAGGTGACTACTGAGGCTGTTGTCATCTGGCTGCTGGACTGAGGCTGTTTTTCCATGTGTCTGGCCCTTTTGTGCTGGTTGTGGGCTGGGCCAGGTGTCTTCACTAGACTAGACAGGCTTCCTAACATGGCAGAGTTCTGAGAGGAGAAGCCATAATGCACAGGTACTATTCAAGTTTCAGCACTTGAAATGTCACTTGGTTAAAGCAAGTCACATGACCAAGCCCAGGTCAATGTGGAAGGGATCTACACAGGGTGAGAAAACGGGAACATTTGCATTGGCGGCCAATAGACTAACAAACTACTGCAATAATTGTGTAAAGGAAAATACTCCTGAGGACAAATTGTTTAAAAAAAAAAAGTGTGTGGAGGAGGGGATTTAGCATGGGAGCAAAGGCAGTAATCAGGGGCTACTAAAATCTGAACATTCTTGTATTTTTTGAAAATCCACTGTGTAAAAGTTGTTACACAGCCATGTTCTGACACCAGAAGAAATTTCCAATTGACCATCAGGGAAGTCTAGCCCTCTTTTTCTAGCCCTTCAATTTTCATGTTCCTTTGACTCAGCATATTTTTAGAATGAATAATGGCTTTCTAGAAATTTTTTAGTTCATTTTTTCAAAAGAAATATTGACCTCACTTCTATCTACTGTGCCACAAAAATGCCATTGAAAAACATTTCCTCTGTAAAATCTGTTGAATCACTTACCCAGTGAAATCCTATATATAAACCCAGTAACAAAGAGGCGTTAAGAATCACACTTCATCAACGTTTAAATATCAATAGTATCCTCCCTCCTCTAAAACTGAAAATAGAATTCCATCTGATTCCTAAAGGGTTATTTTCTTCTGTGACAAGGCCTGACTGAGGCCATTTCTTGGTAGTGGAATCTGAGCATAGAGGTCCCTGTCCCAGTGCCTTTTGATTCTCACTCACATTTCCTGGGTGAATGTGATGGATGGGAATTCCCTGTGGCTCTGTCCACCAATATCGTTCCTGGTGAAGGTTAATGGCATGAGCCACTTGAAATCCTAACCAGCAAATTACTGACATCTCAGGTTTCCTATCAAGCTTACCAGATATCCCCCAGTAATTTCTTAGTTTGCACAATATAAAAACACTGATATTGAGCTTAGGAAAGCATGTCATTTAAACAGACACAGAACACTACAAAGTTGCATAAAAGTTAATGCAACTGCATTAAATGCAGTTGTGAGCAACTGCATTAAATAAACTCTAATATAAATTAATCTAATATAAGTAAACTAATAATTATGAAACTATTGTTTGCTCCAGAAGTAGTGGTTACTGATAACTTCAAAGCTGTTTCTAGAGTTCACTAAGAGGAGCAAGTATTTGCTGTCTGCTTATTTTCAAGGAAGCCTATTCTTTAGTTTGATGCTGATTTGCTTTATGAGTATACTATATATATATATATATATAGTATAGTGAAGTCACTCAGTTGTGTCTGACTCTTTGCGACCCCATGGATTGTAGCTTACCAGGCTCCTCTGTCTGTGGGGTTTTCCAGGCAATAGTCCTGGAGTGGATTGCCATTTCCTTCTCCAGGGGATCTTCCCAACCCAGGAATCAAACCCAGGCCTACTGCACTGTAGACAGACGCTTTACTGTCTGAGCCACTATATATGTATATATAGTAACCATTGCTGGTTCTTCCTTTCCATATTCAATGTGCCATTATAGTTCTATCCTCTTAAGATCTGGATATCTGTTACTGCTACTGTTGGTTGGAGCCTGGGAGAATGTGACCCCATGATAAGTCACTTTCGTCACTTCAGTCTTTGCAACACCATGAACTGTAGCCCACCAGGCTCCTCAGTCCCTGGGATTCTCCAGGTAAAAATACTGGAGTGGGTTGCCGTGCCTGCCTCCAGGAGATCTTCCTGACCTAGGGATCGAACCTGTGTCTCTTACATCTCCTGCACTGGCAAACGGGCTTTTTAGCAACAGCACCACCTGGGGGGAGGCAAACAGTACACCAAATGTAATCAAGTGTTAAAACTGTCTAGCATACTCCTGAGAACTTTTAATCTACTATAATCTTTGAAATAATAATTAAAATTACTTATTGCCTGATCAATGGGACCACAAGTAAATTTTGGAAGCATCTATGTTTCAGTTATTTCAGTGGATGGATATTCCCTGGTGTTAACTCTATATCCCTTCATCTGGAAAAGAGAGACCTTTCCCTGTTGAAGCAGTTTTATTGTTTCTGGGGCATTTTCAGTTTTCCCTTGTTAGACACTTGTAAAATTTGTTTAGTCACTAAGCTGTGTCTGACTCTTTTGGGATCCCATGGACTGTAGCCTGCCAGGCCTCTCTGTCCACGGGATTTTCCAGGCAAGTATACTGAAGTGGGTAGCCATTTCTTTCTCCGGCAGTTCTTCCCAGCCCAGGGATTGAACCTTCATCTCTTGCATTGCAGGTAGACTCTTTACCTCTGAGCCATTAGAGAAACCCTGAAAAACTTACACATACAAACTTATACATATGCATAAAAACAAGAAGGGATAGAAGCCTCATCAGAGGATACCGTTTTGTAATAGACACATGAGAGATAATATTCTCCGATTGCATTTCCCCGTCTAGCCCATCTCCTTTGTGGAACCTTCACCATTCTGATTTTCTCAATAGCACACTAATTGGACAGAACCCCACGCTGGCATCATTAGGGAACACTGAGGGTCACTCTGGAGACTGTGGTTAGAGCTTATGCACCCAAAGTACACAGGAAAGAAACAGATCTGTTTAATGTAATACTATGTTTTTCTTAATTAGCACTTATTCCCTGTAAGAGGTTGATTTCTGCTTTGACAGGGAGTAATCTAACTCTATATCTGCCCAAACCATAAAATTAAGGTTCACATACCTTAGCTTTTCATCGGACTGGAAGAAATGTATGAAATTTAAAGTTATTTTTAAATTGCTGCTGTTTAGAATGCCTGAAGCCTATTAGCTGAGCTTGTTAAAGGACAGTGTTAATGAGGGTACTTTTACTTTCTTTCTTTTTTTCCCCATCACTGCACAAATTCTCTGTCCAAAGTGTGCCCTGTTTTCTACAATAGAAACAGGATGAAAAGTGAAAGTCTGTTACCACTAAGCCATGCTGCTGCTGCTAAGTTGCTTCAGTCGTGTCCGACTCTGTGCGACCCATAGACGGCAGCCCACCAGGCTCCCCCGTCCCTGGGATTCTCTAGGCAAGAACACTGGAGTGGGTTGCTATTTCCTTCTCCAGTGCATGAAAGTGAAAAGTGAAAGTGAAGTCACTCAGTCGTGTCCAACCCTCAGCGACCCCATGGACTGCAGCCTTCCAGGCTCCTCCATCCATAGGATTTTCCAGGCAAGAGCACTGGAGTGGGGAGACAACTACAAATACTTCTTTCCAGAGTTAACATTGAGGGAAGTCTTTGTGAGAAAGAACTTCTCCTCTTTGCAGAAATACAATACAAATGCCAGTTTTATTCTCCACAGTTTCATGACTAGAAAAATAATTTCATGGACCATGCTTTTTATTAGCATTCTAATAACATATACAGTGTTTACAATAAGCAATAAAGAGGAGATTTTCAATGTAATGTTTCAAGGAGCATTTCCTAGAGGTAGGATCCAGTCCCAGCTTTGAGAAATTAACACACTATTAGATCAAAGAATCACTTGCAAAAGTTTTCATTGTGAGATGTTTCTCCATATTAGCTTCCTAAAGACACATTGTTAATTCTTGGTAGTGTATTAGTTAGAAGTGACTGCATGGTAGCCATTTGCTGCTGCTAAGTCACTTAAGTCATGTCGGACTCTGTGCGACCCCACAGACGACAGCCCACCAGGCTCCGCCATCCCTGGGATTCTCCAGGCGAGAACACTGGACTGGGTTGCCATTTCCTTCTCCAATATGTGAAAGTGAAAAGTGAGAGTGAACTCGCTCAGTCGGTAGCCTCTGTGTGGATCACAATAAACTGTGGAAAATTCTGAAAGAGATGGGAATACCAGACCACTTGACCTTCCTCTTGAAAAATTTCTATGTAGGTCAGGAAGCAACAGTTAGAACTGGACATGGAACAACAGATTGGTTCCAAATAGGAAAAGGAGTACGACAAGGTTCTATATTGTCACCCTGCTTATTTAACTTATATGCAGAGTACATCATGAGAAACGCTGAACTGGAAGAAATAAAAGCTAGAATCAAGATTGCCAGAAGAAATATAAATAACCTCAGATAAGCAGATGATACTGCCCTTATGACAGAAAGTGAAGAGGAACTAAAAACACTCTTGATGAAAGTAAAAGAGGAGAGCGAAAAAGTTGGCTTAAAGCTCAGCATTCAGAAAATCAAGATCATGGCATCCAGTCCCTTCACTTCATGGGAAATAGATGAGGAAACAGTGGAAACAGTGTCAGACTTTATTTTTTGGGGCTCCAAAGAATGTTCAACTACTTATAATTATACTCATTTCAATATGACAAACTGCATATTGCAGAAGATAGGGCTAAAGAACTTGGAGAAATAGCAACAGAAATAAAATTCCAAAATGAAATTCAAAAAGGAAATACTAATATAATAATAAAAAAATGAATAGAAGACATCTGTTTCCAGACAGGATGGGATAAAAGAGAGGCTGGATCTACCACCCAGCCACATGAAGCAAGTTTTAAAATTTATTCATCTATGTATTTATTTTTGGCTCGTCTAGTCTTTGTCACTACAGGCAGGCTTTCTCTAGCTGCAGCAAGTAGGAGCTACTCTTCACTTGTGTTTCCTGCCTAGAGAAGTTTCTTTAGCATTTTTTGTAAAACCGGTTGAGTGGTGCTGAGTTCTCTTAACTTTTGCTTGTCTGGAAAGCTTTTGGTTTCCCTAACAAATCTTATTGAGAGTTTTGCTGGGTAGAGTATTCTTGGTTGTAGATTATTCCTTTTCATCACTTGGACTATATCTTGCCATTACCTTCTGGCTTGTAGAGTTTCTGTTGAGAAATCGGCTGAAAACCTTATGGGATTTCCTTTGTATGTTGTCTTTTTTCCCTTGTTGCTTTTAATATTTTTGTCTTTGTCTTTAATTTTTGTCAGTTTGATTACTATGTGTCTTGATGTATTTCTCACGATGTACTCTGGATAGTATATTCAAAAGCAGAGACATTACTTTGCCGACTAAGGTCCGCCTAGTCAAGGCTATGGTTTTTCCTGTGGTCATGTATGGATGTGAAAGTTGGACTGTGAAGAAAGCTGAGCGCCGAAGAATCGATGCTTTTGAACTGTGGTGTTGGAGAAGACTCTTGAGAGTCCCTTGGACTGCAAGGAGATTCAACCAGTCCATTCTGAAGGAGATCAACCCTGGGATTTCTTTGGAAGGAATGATGCTAAAGCTGAAACTCCAGTACTTTGGCCACCTCATGCGAAGAGTTGACTCATTGGAAAAGACTCTGATGCTGGGAGGGATTGGGGGCAGGAGGAGAAGGGGACGACCGAGGATGAGATGGCTGGATGGCATCCCGGACTCTATGGACGTGAGTCTGGGTGAACTCCGGGAGATGGTGATGGACAGGGAGGCCTGGCGTGCTGCGATTCATGGGGTCGCAAAGAGTCGGACACGACTGAGCGACTGAACTGAACTTGATGTGTTCTTCCTTGGCTTTATCCTGCCTGGAACTCCCTGTGCTTCCTGGACTTGGTTGACTCTTTCTTTTCCCATGGTGGGTAAGTTTTCAGCTATTATCTCTTCAAATATTTTCTTGGGCACTTTCTCTCTCTCTTCTTCTGGGACACCTATAATGTGAATGTTGGTGTGTTTATTGTTGTCCCAGAAGTCTCTTATGCTATCTTCATTCCTTTTCATTCTTTATTCTATATTCTTTTTTGCATCAGTGATTTCCACCATTCTGTCTTCAGGATCTCTTACCTGTTCTTCTGCCTCAATTATTTGGCTATTGATTTCTTCTAGTGCATTGTTCATCTCTGCTTGTTTATTCTTTAGTTCTAAGTATTTGGTAAACATTTCTTGCATTTTCTCCATTCTTTTTCCGAGATCCTGGATCACTATCATTTTTCTGAATTCTTTACCTGGAAGTTTGCCTATCTCCACTTCATCTAGTTGTTTTCCTGGGGATGTATATCGTCCCTTCACCTGGGACATAATACTATTTCTTTTCATTTTTGGTTCGTTTTCTGTGATTATGGTATTAGTTCTGGAGACTGTGAGATTATAGCTCTTTTTTCTTCTGTCTGCCCTCTGATAGATGAGGATAAGAGGTTTGTGCAAGCTCCCTGGTGGGAGGGACTGGGTCTTGCTCAGGTGGTCAGGGCCATGCTCAATAAAACTTTAATCCTATTGTCTGCTGATGGGTGGGTCTGCACTCCCTACCTGTCAGTTGTTTGGCCTGAGGTGGGTCGTCCACCTGGCAGGTATAAGATTTGATTTTATCATGATTGCACCCCTCCTACTATCTCCTTGTAGTTTCTCCTTCATCCTTTGGATGTGGAGTTGTTGTTGTTGTTGTTGTTTTCCAGTGGGTTCCAGTGTCTTCCTGTCTATAGTTGTTCAATAGCTAGTTGTGATTTTAGTGATCTTGCAGGAGAAGATATGCACACGTCCTTCTATTCCACCATCTTGAACCAATCTCACAGGAGCTACTCTTCTCTGCAGTGCACTGTCTTCTCATTCCAGTGGCTTCCCTTGTTGCAGAGCACAGGCTCCAGATGCATAGACCTCAGTAGCTGCAACATGTGGGTCCTGGAGTGCGGGCTCAGCAGTTGTGGTTCATAGGCTTAGATGCTCCACTGTATGTGGAATCTTCCAGACCAACTGAAAGAAACACATCAAAGTGTGTTAATTGAAAAGAACTTGTGTTAAAATACATGAAAATTTTCCAAAATAAAGTAAGAAAAAAAATACCCAATAACAATATGGGAAGAAGATGTGAACAGATATTTCACCAAAGAGGATATATGGGTAGTAAATAAGCACATACAAATATCCTCAGCATCATTCGTGATTAGAGAAATGCAAATAAATCCACAGAAAATACAACCTTGAGGTTGTTAGCAAAATGGTTAAAATTTAAAATATCGACCATATCATATGTTTGCAAGGATGTGGAAGAAATGAAACTCAAGTAAACTCTTGCAGCAATGACACAACTACTTTGGAAAACTTTTGGTGGGGTTCTTTACCCTTTTTCTTTTTTTTTGGTTAAAGATACATTTGTCACATGATCTAATCATTCATTTCACTCCTAGGCAAATATACAAGGGAAATTAAAACATATATTCATAAAACAAAACTTGTATGCCAATGTTTGTGGTTCTTTAATTTGTAACAGACAAAAAGTGAAAGCAAGACAAATTTGTATCAACAAATAATTAAATTGTGGGTCATAAACCTCTGAAATAATAGTCAAGAATTAAAAAAAAGGAACTATAGGAACACACACCAACATGGATGATTTTCAAGACAATTATTGTGTGTGAAAGAATCCAGACAGAGGAGATAAAGCAAATATTGTTTGGCACAACTAATGTAAAATTTGAGAAACTGAAAACTAATTTATAAAAACAGAAGACACATCATGCTTGCATGAGGGATGGGTGTGGGGTGCAAGGAGCTATGTTAGGTAGGAACTGAGAAAATGTTTGGAAGGGTTGGATGTGTTTAATAACTTGATTTTGGTCACAGTTTCAAGAGCGTATACAAGTACTGAAATTTATAAAATTATATACTCCATGTATGTACCATTTTTGTAGTTGCTTACAACTAAATAAAGCTGTTATTTAAAATAACATGGGGAGTTCATGTTTGCCAGACAACATCCATCTCCATATATATTCAATGCTTTGAAATAAAATGAATCTGTGGAACAGAACTGAAATAGAAGCCCAAGAGAGTAAATGGTGCTAAATCCACAGATCTTCTAAACTAAGTGCCTGAAAGAGGCAAAGGCAGTGAAAAGTTACAGTTTTGTTGAATAATGGGGACTAAAATTCGTCCCTTGTGAAGAATGAAACCAGAACAATCTTACAATTAAAAACTAACTGCTAAGTGAGTGTCTCCTTCTTATAAAGAGGGTTAAACACTATCTATGTTATGAATTATATAAAGTTGTTTGCTTGGAGAGGAATGAGGAAAAAGACACAGCTAATTAGCCAGAACTGGGTCTGGCTCCTAAAATCGGTGACCAGATCTGCAATATCTAGAATATAAAACTGTAGTAGGAGACTTTAACCCTAATGTAAAACTGGATTCTTGATAAAGGTGTTTAAGCCATACTTAAAACTACAATGGAGGGAGGAATAAGATAAAATTGTGCAAAGTCAGATTTCCACATAAGATGAATATATAAAACAAAAAGTTGAATAGCATAAGAAAAAAGATGTCAAGAAAGCTACAAAAATCAATAGTTATGAAATTAATTCATCAGAGATTAAATAAAAGCAATCAGTTCAGTTCAGATCAGTCATTCAGTCGTGTCCAACTCTTTGAGACTCCATGAATTGCAGCACGCCAGGCCTCCTTGTCCATCACCAACTCCTGGAGTTCACCTAGACTCACATCCATTGAGTCGGTGATGCCATCCAGCCATCTCATCCTCTGTCATCCCCTTCTCCTCCTGCCAATAATACCTCCCAGCATCAGAGTTTTTTCCAATGACTCAATTCTTCACATAAGGTGGCCAAAGTACTGGAGTTTCAGCTTTAGCATCATTCCTTCCAAAGAACACCCAGTACTGATCTCCTTCAGAATGGACTGGTTCGATCTCCTTGCAGTCCAAGGGACTCTCAAGAGTCTTCTTCAACACCACAGTTCAAAAGCATCAATTCTTCAGTGCTCAGCTTTCTTCACAGTCCAACTCTCACATCCATACATGACCACTGGAAAAACCATAGCCTTGACTAGACGGACCTTAGTTGGCAAAGTAATGTCTCTGCTTTTGAATATGCCATCTAAGTTGGTCGTAACATTCCTTCCAAGGAGTAAGTGTCTTTTAATTTCATGACTGCAGTCACCATCTGCAGTGGTTTTGGAGCCCCCCAAAATAGTCTGATACTGTTTCCACTGTTTCCCCATCTATTTGCCATGAAGTGATGGGACCAGATGCCATGATCTTCGTTTTCTGAATGTTGAGCTTTAAGCCAACTTTTTCACTTTCCCTTTTCACTTTCTTCAAGAGGCTCTTCAGTTCTTCACTTTCTGCCATAAGGGTGGTGTCATCTGCATATCTGAGGTTATTGATATTTCTCCCGGCAATCTTGATTCCAGCTTGTGCTTCATCCAGCCCAGCGTTTCTCATTATATACTCTGCATATAAGTTAGATAAGCAGAGTGACAATATACAGCCTTGACGTACTCCTTTTCCTATTTGGAACCAGTTTGTTGTTCCATGTCCAGTTCTAACTGTTGATTCCTGACCTACACACAGGTTTCTCAAGAGGCAGGTCAGGTGGTCT
>SJYX01006800.1:183096-195952 GCA_006410675.1 Oreotragus oreotragus | reverse complement strand
ACAGAGGAGGGAGCCTGGGGGGCTATGGTCCACAGGATCACAAAGAGTCGGCATGACTGACGTGACTTAGCACACACGCAGGGAGTTCTTCAGCATGTTAATGACTAGACCATTGACTTATCTTGAAAAGATCCTCAACATGAGACAGTACAGTAATTGAAGATCTTGTCTCTTCACTTTACGTGTGATTTTATTTGATTAACAGATTTTAATTTAATATAGACAGATTTATCAACATTTCCTCTTAAGGTGAGCACTTTTTTTCATCTTGCAAGAGAAAAATTTTATCCCTCCTTCAGATATGTTTTACTTCCTTAATGTATAGATGCATATTTTTCATCAGTTTTAGAAAATTCACACCCATTGTCTCTTTAAATATCGTCTCTTTCTCATTTTTATTGTGGTTTTATATAAAACTCCAGAAAATGGTCTGCTAGATTTTCTTGTTCTGTTTTCATATATTTATTTGTTTTATTTTGCTATTTTACCCTTCAACTTTGTCTAATATGCTATTTCTCTATTTAATAAGATATTTTAAAATTTAGATATTAAGACTCTTTTAATATCTAGAAGCTTCATTTGTTTCTCTTTTATTTTTTTAATTTCTGATAGTTTTTTTTTTGTCTTAAGCACATAAAAATTATTTTATATCTTGTACCTGACAACTTCACCATCTTCACTCTTTGGTGATCAAAATCAGTTTAGTGTATGTGTGTGTGTTGTTGCTTTATCTCCTGTCACTCATAGTAACATAGGTATGATTTCTTGACCAAATTCATACAAAAAATGAGTGGCAGAGTCAGGATTTAAATCCAGGCATGTCTGTCCCATCATCTGAGTTGAAGCATTTGTTTGTGAAGGCAGATATATTTCCTTTTGAGTCTTTGCTTATAAGGGCTAATATGACTATTAATTATATTATAACCCTCTGATTCTTATTTGTTTGGTATCTGTGAAAGGGCTAAAGGCCTAAAATGGGGACAGTTCTCTTTATACTAATAAGTCAAGTGATACCTGTGAGTCAGACCACAATAGCCCATTTGGAGGGTTTTTATCTTATAGATTACTTCCTCATTTAATTGCTGCTTCAAATTGTAGCGACCTTTCAGTGTTGGTATGTAAATCTATCTTAATTTCAGTTGACCAGATCTTGGCTTCAGACCACTGAGGGTCCAGCTCCCAACTGCCAGCATCCTGGAAGCTCCAAGCCAAGTTCATTTGTGTCTTTTCTCATTAATTTATTTTCTTTGGGGCAAGATGTCCTTGACGACTTCTCCAATCTTTTGTTACATGATTATGAGTATGTTATGTTTTGCTATCACTAGCGTTAGAATAGGATGATACTAAAATCAGAACTCTATGCATGTCTTTAAATTATAATAACATTTTGAAGGATATACATACAGAAGGAAAGACTGTAATTGAAGAAGTCAGTTAAATTTTATTTATTAAGTATACATCATGCCAGGCATTGTTTTAAGAAATTTTTATGTGTAATCTCACTTATTCCTTCATCCTTTCCTGTGAGATAGATAAGCAGGTGTCTTTAACAATTCCCACATGAATTAATAGAATACTTACAAGGACTGATTTCTTAAACAAGTTCATACAACACGTGAGTGGCAGAGTCAGGATTTAAAATCCAGGCATGTCTTTCCCATCATCTGAATTGAAGTATTTGCTTGTGAAGGCAGATATATTTCCTTCTGAGTCTTTGCTTATAAGGCCTACTATGACTATTAATTATTTCATAACCCTCTGATCCTTCACTATTCAGTTGTTTAATGGGCTTAATCCTTGCCTCATAGGATTGATGTGAGAAAGAAAATGTTAAATTAATATGGTCTTTGACACACAATAAGGACTAAGTAAATATTAGTTATTATTATTATTATTTTCTTCCCTATATCTTCTTTTCTCTCCAGCAATATACAATGGAATCCAAAGTGTTTTCATCATAGGAATTAGAAACAGCAAATAAATGTCTTTAGCACAAAATATTTTACAAAGTTCTAGGATCATATTCAACTACTTCTTTTTACACCTCCCCTAAATATTGGTCTAACCCCAATCTTCCCGCAAATAAATACCACCTCCTGTGTTCTTCACTGCAGATGGTGACTGCAGCCATGAAATTAAAAGATGTCTGCTCTTTGGAAGAAAAGCTGTGACAAACCTAGACAGCATATTAAAAAGCAGAGACATTACTTTGCCAGCAAAGGTCTGTCTAGCCAAAGCTATGGTTTTTCCAGTAGTCATGTATAGATGTGAGCGTTAGACCATAATAAAAGCACTGGAGAATTCATATTTTTGAACTGTGGTGTTGCAGAAGACTTGAGAGTCTCTTGAATTCAAGGTGATCAAGCCAGTAACTCCTAAAGGAAGTCAGTCCTGAATATTCATTGGAAGGACTGATGCTGAATCTGAAACTCCAATACTTTGGCCACCTGATGCAAAGAACTGAGTCACTGGAAAAGACCCTGATTCTGGGAAAGATTGAAGGCAGGAGGAGAAGGGAATGACAGAGGATGAGATGGTTGGATGGGGTCACCAACCTGATGGACATGAGTTTGAGCAAGCTCTGGGAGTTGGTGATGAACAGGGAAGCCTGCTGTGCTGCAGTTCATGGAGTTGTGAAGAGTCAGACACCACTGAGCGACTGAACTGAACTGAACTCCTTTATTCTCAGTGAAAATCATCACCCACCCTCATTGCCAAGCAAGTAACCTAGAAGTCCATCCCTACTAACATTCTTCCATTCAAACCATTATTTCTTTTTTTAATTTTATTTAATTTTTTTGAAGGATAATTGTTTTACACAATTTTGTTGTTTTCTGTCAAAACTCAACATGAATCAACCAAAGATAAACATATATCCCCTCCCTTTTGAACCTGTCTCCAATCTCCCTACCCATCCTATCCCTCTAGGTTGATACAGAGCCCCTGTTTGACTTTCTGGAGCCATACAGCAAATTTCCATTGGTTATCTATTTCACATATTGTAATATAAGTTTCCATGTTACCCTTTGCATACATCTCACCCTCTCCCCTCTTCCCATGTCCTTATGTCTATTTTCTATGTCTGTTTCTCCACTGTTGCCCTGTAAATAAATTCTTCACTACCATTTTTCTAGATTCTGTATATATGTGATAAAATACAATATTTATCTTTCTCCTTCTGACTTACTTCACTATGTATAATAGGTTCTAGGTTCATTGACCTCATTAGAACTGATGTAAATGTGTTCCTTTTTATGGCTGAGTAATTAATATTCCCTTGTGTACATGTACCACAACTTCTTTATCCATTCATTTGTCAATGGGCATCTAGGTTGCTTCCGTGTTCTAAGCTATTGTAAATAGTGGTGCAATGAACAATGGGATACATGTGCCTTTTTCAATTTTGGTTTCCTCACGGTATATGCCTAGGAGCGGGATTGCTGGATCATATGGTGGTTTTATTTCTAGTTTTTAAAGGAATCTCCATACCGTCTTCCATAGTGGCTATATCAATTTACATTCCCACCAATAGTGCAGGAGCGTTCCCTTTTCTCCACACCCTCTCCAGCATTTATTGTTAGTAGACTTTTACTATTATTATTATTACTGTACAATATTATATTGGTTTTGCCACACATAAACATGAATCCGCCACGGGTGTACACGTGTTCCCAATCCCGAAACCCCCTCCCACCTCTCCCCCCCCCATCCACCAATAGTGCAGGAGCGTTCCCTTTTCTCCACACCCTCTCCAGCATTTATTGTTAGTAGACTTTTACTATTATTATTATTACTGTACAATATTATATTGGTTTTGCCACACATAAACATGAATCCGCCATGGGTGTACACGTGTTCCCAATCCCGAAATCCCCTCCCACCTCTCCCCCCCCCAAACCCTTTTACACTGTTGGTGGGAATGTCAACTAGTACAGCCACTATGGAGAACAGTGTGGAGATTCCTTAAAAAACTGGAAATAGAACTGCCTTATGACACAGCAATCCCAGTGCTGGGCATACACACTGAGGAAACCAGAATTGAAAGAGACACGTGTACCCCAATGTTCATTGCAGCAATGTTTATAATAGACAGGACATGGAAGCAACCTAGATGTCCATCAGCAGATGAATGGATAAGAAAGCTGTGGCACATGTACACAATGGAGTACTACTCAGCCATTAAAAAAGAATACTTTTGAATCAGTTCTAATGAGGTGGGTGAAACTGTTTGTAGACTTTTTGATGATGGCCCTTCTGACCAGTTTGAGTGATATCTCATTGTAGTTTTGATTTGTATGTCTCTAATAAAGAGCAATGTTGAGCATCTTTTCATGTGCTTGTTAGCCATCTGTATGTCTTTTTTGGAGAAATGTCTGTTTAGGTCTTTTTCCCAGTTTTTGATTGCGTTGTTTGTTTTCCTGGTATTGACTTGTATGAGCTGCTTGTATATTTTAGAAAATAATCCTTTGTCAGTTGTTTCATTTGCTATGATTTCCTCCCATTCTGAGAGTTATTTTTTCACCTTGCTTGTAGTTTCCTTTGCTGTGCAAAACCTTTTAAGTTTAATTATATCCCACCTGTTTCCTTTTGTTTTTATTTCTGTTACTCTAGGAGGTGGGTCATGGAGGATCTTGCTTTGATTTATGTCATCGAGTGTTCTGCCTATGTTTTCCTCTAAGAATTTTATAGTTTCTGGTCTTACATTTAGGTCTTTAATCCATTTTGAGTTTACCTTCATGTATGATGTTAGGAAGTGTTCTAATTTCATTCTTTTACATGTAGCTGTCTAGTTTTCCCAGAAACATTTATTGAAGAGGTTGTCTTTGCCCGATTGTATATTCTTGCCTCCTTTGTCAAAAATAAGGTACCCATGAGTGTATGAGTTTATTTCTGGGCTTTCTATCTTGTTCCATTGGTTTATATTTCTATTTTTGTGCCAGTACATACTGTCTTGATGACTGTAGCTTTGTAGTATAATCTGAAGTCAGGAAAGTTGATTCCTCCAGCTCTGTTCTTTTTTAAGACTGCTTTGGCTATTTGGTGTTTTTTTGTTTGTTTGTTTCTATATGAATTGTGAAACTTTTCTTCTAGTTCTGTAAAAAATGCCATTGGTAATTTGATAGGGATTGCATTAAATCTGTAGATTGCATTTGGTAGTATAGTCATTTTCACAATATTGATTCTTCCTACCCAGGAACATGGAACATCTCTCCATCTGTTTTTTTTTTTTTTTTTCATTAGTGTCTTATAATTTTCTGTGTGGTTTTTTCATCTCCTTAGGTAAGTTTATTCCTGGATATTTAATTCCTTTTGTTGAAATGGTGAATAGGATTGATTTTGAAAAATCTTTCTGATTTTTTCATTGTTAGTATATAGAAATGCAAGTGATTTCTGTGTGTTGATTCTTGCAACTTTGGTAAGTTCACTGATTAGATCTAGTAATTTTCTGATACTATCTTCAGGGTTTTCTATGTACAGTATCATGTCATCTGCAAACAGTGAGAACTTTACTTCTTCTTTTCTGATCTGGATTCAAACCAATATTTTTCTTCAGGGTTCTATAACCACCATAGACATGCCCCCTACCATTACTTGAGGCAGTTCATTTTCTACACTGTCCCAGGGTCATCTATCTAAAACATACGTCTAATTCAGTAATTCTCTTACTTAATATATTTTATTGGAGTCCTATATTTTCAGGATAATCTCTAAATTCCTTACCATATATACAAGATCCCCTTGAACTGGTGTTGACCTATCTTTCCAGATTTATCTTCCACAATTCCTTTCTTTACACAGTATAAGTCTGTACAGTAGGTAGAAGCATTGCTTTCCTTATTTTATGATGTTTGTATATAGAATTATGACTTGCAGTAGATGAAAACTGAATTTAACAGGTAAATTCAGCTCCTCTTCTATATCTTTGTTTCCTCATCTAGAAAGAAGTTGGACTTTATGTTCTTTCCAACTGTAGCATGGCATAATTAGCAGCTGTATGCATCTCAAGTTATACCTAATGGAAAATTTTCTGAAGGCTGCAATCTCCAGAGAGGGAAATAGGTCACCAAAGAGAATGCAACTATTTGTCTTAAATAATATAATTGACTTACCTGTGTAGAGTTTGGTAGAAGCTCTGTTCTGTGATTTTACAAAATAAGTGTTCAACAAATGTGTATCCAGCAAATAAAGCTGATGTGCATTTTCTGACTTTCTGGCCAACAAAGCACTTTATCATGTTAAAATTAACATGGTGTTTGAAAAGGCAACCCACTCCAGTGTTCTTGCCTGGACAATCCCATGGACAGAGGAGCCTGGTGGGCTACAATCCACAGGGTTGCAAAAAGTCAGACACGACTGAGCAACTTCACCACCTCTTCACCTCAAGGACTAAGTAAATATTAGTTATTATTATTATTTTCTGCTCTATGTCTTTTTTTCTTTTCAGCAATATACATTGGAGTCCAAACTGTTTTCATTACATTTAAAAACAGCAAATAAATGTCTTTAGCACAAATATTTTACAAAGTTCTAGGATCATATTCAACTACCTCTTATCACATTTGACACTGCACTGTTCTTACAAAGTGACTAGAGAAAGTATTCTTGACCCTCTTTTCTAGACCCACAAAAGAGCGAGCCTCAGAGCATCTAAGTGATTATGTCAAGGTCACAAAACTAGGAAATGGCAGAGCCAAGTCTCAAACAGAGATCTTTTAGCTCTAAATCCTGTGTTCTTTCCATGGCATTATGCAAGCCTTATAATTCTAAGATACAGTCCTTAAAATAACACAAAAGACTCACTCAGCCTCCTGCTTTGTTCCCTTGACCTCAATAAAGCCTTAAATGGAACTTGTCCTCACAAACTTAGGATGCAACATCAAATCCATCTTAGTTTCTAGGGCACGTAGCAACAGCTTGCTTTAATCTAATAATTGGCTGAAGCAGAACCACAGAAAGGATGTTAGGGAAAAAAAAAAAAGTCTAATTGTTATTTTTCAAAACCAAGCCATTCTCCTACCTAAAAGGTTCACAGCTTTTTCCTTTTCCAAGAAAATATTTATCCCTCTAAAAAGATTTCTTCCCGTTAACAATATTTTTACAGGCTTTGTGATACTTTTAGAGCATTTTAGATACAACCTAAATACTATATATTTCAAGAATGAAACCATTACATTAAGAATGCTGCATATGTTTAAAAGTGCCTTTTATGAGGTTTATTAAAAGAAGCCATAAATTTCCAAGAAAGGTTTAAGTCATATTACATTGATCTTACTTCTCATTTAAACAAAATGTAAACTTTAAGTAAAACCTTGATGTGGAATGTAAACGCACTCATCTACCCTGAGCTTACTCATTCGCATGTGCTACCTCGAAAATATTAAATCATCTGTGAAGCACTCCATTTCTTTGAGTGTTTTCCAATCACAACAAATAGCTTTCCGGTGATTGCCTGTACCTGTTGAATTTCTTGGATTCACTCACAGTAAGTGAAGAATGGGTGGTGCCAGCTGGATACAAAGCAGGGTTTTAAATCATTCTCAACTCTGCACACTAAGGGCAAATTACAGCCCAACTTAGCTCTTGAAGTGTCCTCTCAAAACTGAACTCATATAAAGAAAGTAGGTATTATAATTATTCCCATTTTATAGATGGAGATACTGAGACACAGGTAGGAGTTTAGCAGCTTTCCAAGGTCACACAGTTAATAAGGAATGGAATCACCACATGAACTCAGGCGACATGGCTCCAGATGGCCAAAGCCCAAGACCTACTGTATATCCTGACACCACCCTGCCTTCGTAATAAGACTACTATGGAGATTAGATGAGATCATACATATAAAGCATTTGTTACAGAGTTTGACGAGTAGTACTCAACAAGATTAGCAGTTATTGATATTGTGATTGGAGCTTCCCTGGTGGGTTAAGATCATAAAGAATCCCCGTGCAATGTGGGGGACCTGAGTTCGATCTCTGGGTTGGGAAGATCTCCTGGAGGAGGGCACGGCAACCCACCCCGGGACAGAGGAGCCTGGCAGGCTACAGTGTCTTTATGAGTCTGCAAAGAGTAAGACATGACTGAGTGACTAAGCACATGGTATTATTATTATTATCCAGTGCATGTTCAGGCTGATTATTTTTACCATGGCCGTCGTTTATGAGGCCAAGTTACATAGTGTGGTGAGTCCAACATTACCCTCCTAGCCCAGGCCCTCAACAAGTAAAGTGAGCACTGATTGTAGAAACTGGAGTTACAGAATCAACAACAGAGGAAAGAAAGGTGGCTCCAACTCTTCAGTATTTTAAGATTACACTTATAAAATCATCAGGCCTCTTTAACACTACAGTCTCCCTGAATTAGAGAGTAGCACCTCATCTGTCTACTCCAATACCCATAGCCTCCATTCAGAGAAATTGTCATTAATTCTGCCCCTAACTTTTTACACTTATGTATGTACTGATTCTTCCATCTGGAATGCTCTTCTCTAACTTCTCCACATGACAAAAAAAGCCCAACTTCCCTTTCCTTATCGAATTTGTTTCCCTTTCTCTAATAATATTTCAAAGGTTGTGTTAGAGTTATATATCTGCATGTCTGTCTCTTCCATTCAAGAAGAGACAGGACAGGAACCAAGACTTACTTATCTCTGTATCCCTTTACCTAATAAAAAGTCTGACCCAAATGAAATTTTCTGTGAGACTCCAATAAGTAAATGAGTATGTGATGGCCCCTTTTGTCCCAGTCTACCCATTTGACCTCAAGGCCTGGTCAGGTCAGAATCAAGAACCAGAAAGAACTCATTCACCCAATGCTACACCTAAACCAAGATCTATGTAGATCACAGAAAAGGTTGACTCTCCCCTGGCCCATAGAAAATAAAGCTTTAGGCCCAAATCCAGTTGCCATAAAGTCAGACTCAGTGAAGTCTGCCTCTACTTTACAAAGGTTCTTTCCAAGTCTCCATATTCCAGTTCTGAACTTAAGCTCCTTTTTAAGTTAGGCCTCAGTGGCTTTGTCAATCATTATTCCACACCTTCTCAGAAATGGTTTTAAAAACATGAAAATGATTAGGTGGTTCCTGACAAAGTCTAAGCTGAAAGAATATATCCAAGATTTCTAGGAAGCAGGGAGAAGACTGCTTCCACCAGGGAGACACTATGGAAAAAGTTCAAAACTGTCAAGTAGGGGACTTCCCGGTTGTCCAGCGGTTATGATTTGGTGCTTCCAATGCAGGGTATGTAGGTTTGATCCCTGGCCAAGGAACTAAGATCCCCTCATGTTGTGCAGCTTGGTCAAAACTGTCAAGTAGGTCTAAATGCAGAAGTTGCTTTTTTTTTTTTTTTTTTTTAATAAAAGGTGATCATCATCCCTTGGGCCATGTATATTTCACAACCTACGAAACTTCTCCCGTTATTTCGTATTTAGAGAAGATGGCCATTGATGTAGCATTTTTCTGCAGGGATTGTTAAACTATAGACTTGAACTCATAGTATCTCACCTAACTTGCTATGTAGCAGTGACATCTACTGGGCAACAATGTCACTTCAGCGCTCCTACTTTCATACTGGACTCATTAAGTTTAAAATGTTAACTCATTTCATCATTGTCATACCTCGGTGGGGTTGTTAATATTATGATCTGCATTTGTGAGATGAGGAAACTGATAGCCCAGGAATGGAGCAGGTGACCTCGTGTCATAGAGCTAATACGTGGTAGAGCCGGAGTCTGAACCCAGGGGAGCAGAACTCGAGGGTCCGGGTTTTATGCCATGGAGACCTACTGCCTCTTCTACACTTTGAATACATCCACCTTATTGTGCTTTGCCTACTGCTTTGAAATTATGCATTGATATGTCTATTTCCCTAGGAAACTCTGTCCTTCCTGTGTCTCATTCCTATGAGACATATCTCATTCTCATTCTCATGTTTCATTTGTAGATTTGGTACCTAGCACCATTCCTGACACACGTGTTAGTTGCTCGGTCGTGTTCGACTCTTTGCCATCCAGTAGGCTGTAACCCACCAGGCTCCTCTGTCCATGGAATTCTCCAGGCAAGAACACTAGAGTGGGTTGCCATGCTCTTCTCCAAATCCTGACACATAAGAGATGCTTCATAAATACCTGTTGAATAAATATTGCATATATAAATGAACAAACAAAAGCCCATCTTAGCATACATGTGTGGTAGACACAGAAGGAAGAGAAGGGGTTGGTAAGGAAGGACTGGCTTCTCTCTTTCCAGCCATAAGGCTTTATAATGTGGCTTCAGAAATGCATGTCAATGAGGACAGTGGTGTCAATAATTCTGGCCTGGTTATCACTGATATCTTTAGAGTTTCTTTGTAGTTTTCAGAATTAAGTTCATGTCTAGCTGGGACTTTGCAATCTTACTCCTGCCNAAAAAAAAAAAAAAAGCCTCTCTACTGACAATAGTGTATAAATGAGATATATCTGATAGGTCAATGGTAGGAAGGAAGATCATTTTCATATTTAAATCTGAAATTTTCTACTTTATACCAGAGAAATGGATAGAAAGATAGGATATATGCACTGGATAGAAAATGAGATTTCTAGTTCTAAACATCAGTCCTTTACAAGAAATTTCAATTATTAATAATCTTTTCCAAAAAATATAAACAAAGAACATATACCAATTTATAATGACATCAAATTTGGCTTGAGATTTTGAAAGCCTATTATTTAGATATGCAACTGTGTAACTGTTACTCCTGCTATGATCAGAGATTATAAAACATGGAAGTGTGAGATTGCTATACTTTACTGATTACCTTTTGCTATACTCCATCTTACTTTGGTTTTGTTTTGGGTTTGTTGTTTTTCTTAAAAAAAAAAAAAACACAGGTCCATGTACAAGCCCCCTTTGGTGAAATATGACTAGGACAATATTAAGAGTTCATATTGAAAAGTATAATTGATAACAATAATTTAGTAGCATTTCTATTTTTAAAAAATTGATAAAGCTGATGCACAACTCTAGAATGCACAGAAGTTATGCAATTTAGTAGTCATTTACAAAAGAACATAAAAAATAAAGTACCCATTTTTTCCAAGAGAAATGGAAATGCAATTTCCCCAGCAAAATCTATTCATATTTGAATTTTTATTAGCTTTCTGTAATGGAAAGGCTATTAAATATATATTGTTTTGTGCTTCTGAATAGTTTTCACATCTTCTTAAGTGAAGACAAGATCAGTATTGCATTATGAAAAGTACCATTCACGCATTGTAAGCACCAGTTTACAATGCAACGGGCTGGATAAAGCAAAATAAATTTCAAAATCTAAATAGGGCAAATGTGTTAAAAGTGAATGATAGCTTTATTACTTACTCCATTGATGCCATGGAAAATAACACAAAAATCTGAGGTTTGAAGCGAGCTTTTACAGAAATGATCTTTAAAGCCATTTGTTTGAAGATGCAATGACATCTAGTGGCAGATTTAGCTCATCACGTCTGTGTTCTCACTGAGAGATTTTTGTGCCCACTGCTGTTTTAAGACATTCCCAAAACAGGACAGTAAATCCGGCATTTGGGGTCAACATGAAAGCTGGGAAGATTGTTTACTTCAACTAAAAGAGCTTTCATTTAAGGTTGACAGAGTGAGAATAAGACAGCACTGTGAGAGAGGAAGGGCCCTGCTCTGTGTCCTTCCTCTTCCTGTGTTGGTGGTCCATGTGTACATGGCAAAAACGTCCTAGAATCAATTCCGTCATTTCAATGAGGACAACTAAATTAATCAAAGCTTAGTGTCTATCCTGGGAACACATGAAAATGTCTGCTTATACAAAATAGGCAAAAGTTTGGATTTGATCCAACCCCCCAACTAAGCGAACCAAGGAGCTTCGAGTCCCCTGTAAATCCTTCCTCTCTTCTCTAAGGAGCCAGCCCAGATCAAAGTCTCTGAAAACAGTTACTGAGAACTCATAGTCAGGTTAAAGAGTCATTCTTCAAAGGCCTTTCAGATACCGTGGTTTAAATGGACAATTTCTCCACTCAAAAGTATATAACACGTGAAGTATTTAGGCCATCTTAAACCATCAAGGAATTCTCCATAGAATATGTCACAAACCAAAAAATACTTCTCTGTTGGTGGAATACCAGTACTTCCATTTGCAAGAATGGTTGAGAAAGTTAGCAATTTCACTAAAACCAAAATTCCCATGGAGCCGTACTTGGTTCTTAATTTTAGTCAGCAAAGATACATTCAATACTGCTAAACCCCGGGCGCTATCTTACACCCAGGAGAAAAAGCCAAATAAGCCACAAATTTGACACTGGAACGTCTCAGTCTGCTGGATCATGAGACAAATGCACCAATGCTAAGGCAAAGGTAAGCACTAGGTCCTTTTTATGAGAGTGACCTGCGGGGATGGGGGCAGTTACCAAACCCAGATTGTGCAGGAAGGGGGGCAGGAAGTATTAATAATGAGAAAAGTCCTCCCTGACCAGATCACATTGGTGCTTTTTTAAAAAAAATTTTGACTGGACTCCAGTTGAAGAGGAACTAAAAAGCCTCTTGATGAAAGTGAAAGAGGAGAGTGAAAAAGTTGGCTTAAAGCTCAACATTCAGAAAACGAAGATCATGGCATTCCGTCCCATCACTTCATGGGAAATAGATGGGGAACCAGTGGAAACAGTGTCAGACTTTATTTTGGGGGGCCCCAAAAATCACTGCAGATGGTGATTGCAGCCATGAAATTAAAAGATGCTTGCTCCTTGGAAGAAAAGTTATGACCAACCTAGATAGCATATTCAAAAGCGGAGACATTACTTTGCCAACTAAGGTCCATCTAGTCAAGGCTATGGTTTTTCCAGTGGTCATGTATGGATGTGA
>SJYX01006800.1:134695-182940 GCA_006410675.1 Oreotragus oreotragus | reverse complement strand
AAGAAAGCTTAGCACTGAAGAATCGATGCTTTTGAACTGTGGTGTTGGAGAAGACTCTTGAGAGTCCCTTGGACTGCAAGGAGATCCAACCAGTCCATTCTGAAGGAGATCAGCCCTGGGATTTCTTTGGAAGGAATGATGCTGAAGCTGAAACTCCAGTACTTTGGCTATCTCATGCCAAGAGTTGACTCATTGGAAAAGACTCTGATGCTGGGAGGGATTGGGGGCAGGAGGAGAAGGGGACAAGAGAGGATGAGATGGCTGGATGGCATCACGGACTCGATGGACGTGAGTCTGAGTGAACTCCGGGAGTTGGTGATGGACAGGGAGGCCTGGCGTGCTGCGATTCATGGTGTTGCAAAGAGTCGGACACAACTGAGCGATTGAACTGAACTGAACTGACACATACACTTTAAAATTACGGTAAAATAAGGTAGTCATTAATCTGAATAACTGTTTTTAAGATTCACCAAAAATTTTAAATGAAATATTAGTAATTGAAGAAAAGCTAGGGTCTAATTAGTAAGTACTTGTATCAGTTAACCTTAAGAAGGTAAAGACTGTATTATTCAAATCAAAATTGATTTCTTTATTATCCTAATCAAAAACAGTGATCAAGAATTTTAGTTTCCTAAATGTGAGCTTTTTGCTTCACAATGAAACACTGAGTAAGTGGGAAAACATCCTTCAAAGCAGATTTTAGAAGGGAATTTTCTAAATTTCATTTAAACATTTAAAGCAAAATTTATCCTTCTTCTAATTAACACCTTCTATTGAAAACACACCTTTTTTTCTTATGTATAAAGCTTAAAGTGAAATTATGTCAAAATATAGTGTATATTCTAAAAATAACATGACTACAATGAGTGAAACTTTCAAGCCTACTCTATTTTTTTCTGCACTATTTTCTCCTTTAAACAAAATGCAACTATCAGTTTTCTCAACACAAGAATTTATTGTGTCATTGTTGCTTAAAGAAATATACAATATAGTTTATTTTATAAAACTATAATGTAACTATGACATAATACAATATAATTATTTTAAAATGATACTGAGGAGAAAACCATTGTTTTAGAAGTATATCAACAACCAATAATTATTGGAATTGTGTACTTTTATAAGAGTAGCTATACTCCAACAACAAAAGTGGATTTCAAGAGACTATTGGAGAAATCTTTGTCTCTTTTGAGTTCTTCTGGAAGAAAAAACTAACTTTTTTCCCAGGAGTAGTTATATTTTCTTATATGAGCATGTGATATTGTGCATCATGAGAAAAAGTAGAACAGCAGTAGGTTTATTTTAGATGAGCACTGATTTCTTTGAAACATTTCCTTCCATGGTAGTTGAAACACATAGGCTTGTGGGTGGCTCTCCTGCTTGAGGTGACCTCTGCCCCAGAGAGTGACTCAAAGGTAATGCTCCTTTTATAATACGATTTTCATGTTGTAAAGCCTCTTATTAGCATATTACAGTTTATGACTTTACTACTTATGAGACTGGCTTGAGTGCCTGGAAATTAAACTTAAAATAGCTTCTCAACATGAGATGGCACCTCAGGTTTTGGTTTTTATTTTTGTTTGTTTTGTTTTAAAGAGTTCTCGGATGAACTCATCAGATACATTCTCAGCGTTGAGCTCAATTCCTAGAGTATTAGACTACCAATCATGGCTGGTTAATGGGGTTTAGAGTTATGAAACAAAATAAATTCTATGATTTAACACAAGGGCTATAAAAATCTCTAGACTACTGGTTCTGCACCATGAACTTGTACTCATATTAGACTTCAGGTTTATATTCTGAGTTTACCATTTTGACTTTATGTCTCCTTGGAACAAATGTTCTCTCATGACCTTTAATTACTGTACTGCCAGTGGAACCTAGGAAATGGACATCATTAGCAGTCTTGCTTGGATAATTAAGAAATAAGTTCAGAGGGATAATTGCTCCATCATTATTTCTCTTTACCTTCTGACAAATTAGATTTTAAAAAAATAATTGAGTTGACCATATGTTCAAATCTATGCAATTAACAATGCATTATTTTAGTTTAAAAATTTATACACACACACACTATGGTTATTTCTTTCTTCTACTCCTACACTTTAGACAGGTGATGGGTATGAACTGAGGGTGGAGTTTAAGTTAGTTTCAAATCAATGCTAAGGATCTATTTTGCATTCATCTCCTAGGAGTTATGACTAGGTCAGTGAGTAGAGAGAATGCTGAGTGAATGAAGAATGAACCTTATAAATGTGGCTCTGATTGCTTTTGACATTTTAAATAAAGAAGTTTCTGTGTTATCCTACTGCTCCCTAACAGACTCACAGAGATGAATCAAGACAATAAAGAAATGAATTGAAGCCAATTTTTACAGTGCCTTTGATTGTCCTAGCGGGAGTCCTAAAGCAAAGCCTACGCTAAGTGATGTGGGAGGTTCTAGAATATATTAAAGTGTACCATGAGACAGTTCTATCTAAAGCAATTAGTGTTAAAATCTTACATTGGTGGTAGGATTTAAGACTTTTATAAATGTTTACACCTCTGCATCATTAAGCATACTGACTTTGAGAATGGATTTTTTCCTGAAATAGCTCTGTAGCATTAAAATGCATTGCATGTTTTAGTAGCTCCTTCTGGCTTTAGACTATAAAGACAAAAATAAGAGTCAGTGGCCACAGTATCTCCAAATCTGTCCAGAAATTATCCTTTTATCTCTAGAACTTCCTAGTCTCTTACCTGGGATTCAGAAATTCGCTATTAATTGCAAGTCTGGAAACAGGCTTGTGGTGAGAAACAAATAATTTAAAAAATAGTTTCCATCTTTTTACCATTTTTATATGAGACAAAATAGAGCTAGGCATATGGTGTTATGAGTACAGTGAAGAAGCAGAATGAGATGAATGAAAAACCCAAAGAATAGCAAGATTTTGCCTTCTCCCACAGTTTCAGAAGGAGCACTTTTCAATTTATGGCATGAATTAAAAAGGTAGAAAAACAGATGTACAAAATCGAAATACATACAGCAAAAGCTAATTAAGTATTTGTATTTATTATATTTAATTGTGTATCTACCCAAAAGGCTTTTAGATTGGAAGAGAGAGTTATTTCAACTAGTTTCCCAAGCAATATTTAAAAATAGTCCCTAATAATTGAAGTTTTAAGTAAGAGTAATCAGAATATTTCATTATCATAAAATAAAACCATCACTACTGATGGTTGGGTAGGGAATTTTAGAAGGTTTCTCTTTATCAGTAGGTAGAATAGGACGAAACATTGGAAAATTCAAAGTAGGGAGATGAGAATAAAGGATTAATACAAGGGTTAGACATTAGGGTGAACTTAGGGTGTTGGCAGTGACATAGAGTGGTAATTGCTATCAGTAACAGTTAAGTCATATAAACCTAACATGGCCCTAAAAGTGCTCTTTTATTTCAAATAATTTAAGACTTATTTTAAAGTTGGCATGGATGTATCCTAGCACAATACTTGCATATAGTAGATGCTCAGTGAAATAACTAAGTAAACTAGTGACTTAGAATGTGAGAAACAATGAAAGAGTAAGAGGGGAACTGGGAGAATAATGGTGTTACCATTGCTGCTGCTGCTAAGTTGCTTCAGTCGTGTCCAACTCTGTGTGACCCCGCAGACAGCAGCCCACTAGGCTCCCCCGTCCCTGGGATTCTCCAGGCAAGAACACTGGAGTGGGTTGCCATTTCCTTCTCCAATGCATGAAAGTGAAAAGTGAAAGTGAAGTCGCTCAGTCTTAGCGACCTCATGGACTCCAGCCTACCAGGCTCCTCCGCCCATGGGATTTTCCAGGCAAGAGTACTGGAGTGGGGTTACCATTAGAACAACAGAAAAAAGTTTGAACTTGGGAAATTGATACATTTGTTATTAAACAAGTTATAAACATAAAGCGTACAGAAATAGAGTTTTAAGAAAAACAGATGGGAGTAGAGATTTATCTATCAATTCCTTTGGTTCTCCATAGCAGCTGATAAAATTTAAATATTGATCCTGATGAGATTTGGATATATGCTGATTACTGGGACTGTTTCTTTCTAATCCTTGGAAACTATCTTTTCTTTATAAAGCTTTTCTTTTTAAAATCAGATTTAATTTCATCTTACATTTTAATTTGTATGGCAGATAGACTATAGATAGAAAAATTCAAAAGTTGTAATAGTGCAAGATACCAGCTTAAATGGGACAGAAAAGCTAAAGGAATATGTAATTATAATATGTTTAATAGCCATTTTCATTGACTTTTTTGGAAGGTTGCAGAAGGAACTTGAAGTATTTTGCAGTTCTGCAGAGATTATGATAACCAAATCAGTAGAGGAGCAATAAAAAAGCTGAAGCAGGAGAGAAAAGATAATTGAAGGAAATACATAAGCTTGCAAGAGAAAATTTCTTAGCAATGACCTGTCTATATTTAATTCCTCTCTTTCTCCAAATTGTCCTGAATTATTTACATATTGAATAATTAGAAGCTAAACCATTAGCTATTCAACAGAAGTCCATTATAAACTTGTATATAATAAAAACATAAAATATGATTAGACAGGAAGGCAGTTATTAATCCTGCCAGCAATACTGGCTTAAAAATAATGTTTCCATTACAATAAGCATGAAATAGAAAGGAGTCTATTTTTCTTAATATGAAAGACTTAAATGTGTTTGCTAATTAATATACTTTGACTAAGCTTCATAGTTTCTGTGCCAATTTTATTATTACCCTAATCATTTCAGGTTCTACTATAATTATAATGTAGACTGTGACTATCG
This sequence comes from Oreotragus oreotragus, assembly GCA_006410675.1. Taxonomy (NCBI): domain Eukaryota; kingdom Metazoa; phylum Chordata; class Mammalia; order Artiodactyla; family Bovidae; genus Oreotragus; species Oreotragus oreotragus. Next base: position 178,149 of record SJYX01006800.1, on the reverse strand, counting down.
GCAGATAAAGATTATGGATAGTGGGAAAAACAAATTGTGTCTCCAGCAAATACAAGGAGGTATGCAGTAAATCAAATTAGAATAGCAGATTGATCAACTACATTACATATTACTTTTGAAAATCAATGCAAGATTTTGTTTTTTCAATATTAGTTAATGGATAGAAAAGTAAATATGCAGAAAGGTAGATTTACTGCATTGTTTAACAACCAAGGTGATTTTGAACAAATGTCTGGAGACATTTTTGATCATTGTTATGATTTGGGGAATGAATGTTGCTACCAGAACTAGTAGGGGTAATAATGTACAGGTCAGTCTCTCTAGAAAAGAATTATTCAGTACAAAATTTCAATAGTGCTAAAGTTGAAAAATCCTAATTTCCAGCATGTATTTCTTATAGTTTTTTTGCCCTCAGACTTTCCTTATTTGGGATCACTTATATATTACCATGGACTTCAGATTATCTATAATAACTCTCAAAAAAACCCTTCCTCTTTGTAAGAGTAGCATGAGTAAGACAATCTTATATGTCTTAATGATAATAAAATGATGACAATAGTAACTTGACATCTAAAACATTTTTTCTCAAAAGTGAATTTCCATTAGTATAACATAATTATTTTCTCCATTTTTTCTCAACAACAGGATAGTATGGTGTTTGGGAAAGACATACAGATGTAGTTAGGACAATCTATATCTTCATGACCTTGAGAAACAACTGCTCATTCATTAACCTAACTGGGAAGCTCAAATCTGAACACTTTTATTCATTTTCATTTTATTTGACAACTATAGGTCTAAATATTCCTCCACAATAAACATCAACCTACATATGTTTTCTGCATACAGATTAAATTCTGATTTTATAAGTGTCTTTTTTTTGATACACGATTCACTTTTTAAATTTATTTATTTAAGCTTCTGTTCAGTTCTCTTCACTTCTACAGCCACTGGGAAATGTCATCCCAACTAGATTTATTTTGCTTAGTCTTTCTTGCCTTTCTTTAATCTTTGGATCACAAAATATTTAGAATGCTTTTAAAACTACTCAATCATGACTACTTTTTGTGTCATGATTACTTAGAGTCCTCTTGTGATCACGTTGTACTTAGGATAAAATTTGATATACTTAAAATGACTTCCAGGGCCTCTAATAATCTGGTCCCTGCTTCTCTGTTTTGTGTCTCAAGTTATTTCTGAGATCAATGTGTTCTGATGACACCAACTTTGCTCTTCCTGCCTTAGAGACATTGAATATACTGAGTGCCCTGTGTAGCAAGCTTCTCTTAATCATTATGATCTCTGTCTAGATGTCATTTCCTCATACAAACTTTGTATGAATTTGCTCATTTAAAATTAGGGACCTTTGCTTTAATATCTCATTTTGTTATTCATAGTATAACCAGAGTATGCAATTATCGATCATTTTATAAGTGTTTGAGTGATATACCTCTCCAACTACAAAGCAAACTCATCAGGGCACTAACATATCTCAGTGTTGTTCATCTTTATCTTAATAGAGCTCAACACAGTATTTGACATAAAACAGGCATTCAGTAAGCATAAAGTAACTCGATATAAGACTATTATGATTAAATAATTAACTTTTTAGCATACAGGATAAATAATGCAATTTAAACCTTATTTTATGCCTAATTTTACAAATATATTTAGAACTATAGTAAAAAAAATTCCTTTAGGCAATGCAAAATATACTTTTTCAGGAATTTTTGCATTTGGATGACATAATCAGAAGCTGTCAAATCACAAATCATGCCTACTCTTAGTCAGAGACTACTAGTCGAGATGTACTCCATCTAAAACAATCATAAGGCAATTTGCTTATAGTATTAAGATGATTAGTGAGAAAACATAACCTAGTTACTCTGTAATAGCAAGATGCATTATAAAGATGACACACAACTAAACTGAACTAGAATTAATCAATGATAAATACAGAGGTAAGGATACATTTTGTTATTTTGGAAATTTTATGGGACTGCATCGAACTGCTAATTCATATTCACTTTAGACTATAATGACTTTACTTTTACAGAGAGCCCTCTGTAGCAAGTCCTCTTAATCATTTATACCAATTCACTGTTGTTTGTGTTCTTTATTTACAAAACTGTTCACTTTGAATCTTATGCTTATCATTTTTCCTTTGAAAACTACGTTGATTAAATCTTTCATTTGATTGAACACTAATTTGTCTCAATTGTTAATGCATTAAGAAATAAGGTTTGCTAAACATACAATTTATATCTAGCTGTAAGATTGTATTAGGCTAGTCATGGGCTTATTAGCATCATGAAGAAACTGTTGTCATGGGTCCAGTAGACTACATTCATTTGTAAGAGATATGTCCCCTAAACTTTCCTAAATCCCTAATTACATTTTTCCTTTGAAAACTACGTTGATTAAATCTTTCATTTGATTGAACACTAATTTGTCTCAATTGTTAATGCATTAAGAAATAAGGTTTGCTAAACATACAATTTATATCTAGCTGTAAGATTGTATTAGGCTAGTCATGGGCTTATTAGCATCATGAAGAAACTGTTGTCATGGGTCCAGTAGACTACATTCATTTGTAAGAGATATGTCCCCTAAACTTTCCTAAATCCCTAATTTGTGTGAACACCAGAAAAGTTCATTAATAGGATCCTGTTTTCCTATTTCTATATATTAATTTATACTATTAATAATAGTAAAAAGAAAGATGAGATATTCTATCATATGGATTGGAACTGAGATTTTCAAGAGCAATGGAAGAGTGGAGAGCTGGAAGTATATATTCATGCATACTTAGCACAGGGTACCTGGCAGAATTCCAAAGTAAATCACAGATATAAGAATCATTCATGTGGTCTCAGATGGAAAGTGAGAATCATGTTGTCAACGATAGCACAAGCAAAGGGACAAACATTAAGTACTTCATTGCCCTTGTTTGTAGATCATCTACTAAATGGAAATTTCATTTTTTTTTAACTTGAAGATTTAGCTTACTTTTCTATAAGAAATGTTTGCAAAAACATTTTAAAAAAACACATAGTACAAACGGTCTTATAGAAATCACATTTGGCTCCATTTTTGTCACTCTCCAGATGGGCTCAGAGAGCCAGCCCCTTTCAATTCTTTTATCTACTATTTCCATGTCTTAAAACTTAAAACTAATGCAATTCAATTATTCAATACATAGTTAATATTTCTAATTTTCCAGGCTCTGTTTTAGGCACTTGGGACAAATTAGCAAACAAAGAAGACATCTACTCTCATGAAAGCTTGTAATTTAAAGGTGAGGGGCATAAAGAATAGATCTGATAAATTAGTAGATTATAGTCAGTAATGCCTATAGTTCAATAGAAAATAACTGCTATGGGAAAGAAAAAGAATAGGGCAAGATGGGTAGGTAGAGAGTACTGGAGGAAAAAGTCATGCACAATTTTGAATAAAATGATTTAGGTAACCTTTCAAAGAATATGACATTTGATCAAAAACTTGATGGTGAGGGAGTTGCCATATGGATATTTCCTTAGAGTTCCTATACTCTATGCTACTTTTATTCTCAGTTTTTCCTGTTTTAGATTTTCCTGAAATATCTGTTCATCCTTGAAGATTCTTTTCGATTTAATAGTAAGGGACTTAAAGCATTTTATATGTTCTGTGTCACATGGGTAGAGCTTGTTGATTTGTAGAATTCATTTTAGGGTGATAAAACAGCAAATCATTATTTCTATTGGAAAACCCCAAATATTAGTATCTAACTTATTTTCTGTAGGGTGGGTCAGATTCTCTAGAGGAAAAAACAAAACAAAACAAAACAAAAACTATCTATATGCATAGTTTCTGGCCTTGTAACATAAGTATGGCTGTTGGCTTTCAAATGGATGAAGGAATAGAGCGGACGGTCTTACTACTCAATTACAGAATCTTTATCTTTCAATATCCCTGGTGTTTTGCATTCAGGAATTTTCTCAATAATTTCTCCATGAGAGAAGGAGACAATCTACCAGCTCTTGTAGATCTGGGTCAAGATGGTCACTGGCTACCTGGGAGGGGACTGTATATCCTGGGTCTAAGTGTTCCTTCAACAGATCTATCCACTAGTTCTCCTATTTTCAAGTCCATTCTTTATGCTCACCTTCCAGGTTCCCTGGTCCTTAAATTCCTAAGTCTTTCTGGGAATCTGCTGCTGGAAAATCACCTTGCTTCCATCTTTACCCTTTCTTTCTGCACATTTTGCCTTTTTCTGTTTCACCAGTTCAATTATATTTCAGACTAAGTTCCATCTTCCAAAACTGTGTTTATATCTTGTCCAGTTGCAACTTCATTTTCCATTCTGTCATTACAGATATTTACATTTTGATTATTTTTAAAAAAATAATATAGATAGAGTTCCCTGAGGGAAAGCAACTTATATGAAGTCGAAAGACTATGTTTAACCAGAAGTCAGTACAATTTAATTAAAATTTTATCTGGACTCTATTTAGGGAGAGGCACTGTGTAAGGTGTTATTGGGAATATTCCAATTTGGAGATGGAAATGGCAATCCACTCCAGTACTATTACCTGGAAAATCCCATGGACAGAGGAGCCTGGTAGGCTACAGTCCACAGGGTCGCAAAGAGTCAGACATGACTGAGAGATTTCACTTCACTCACTCTAGGGCTACACAGTTCCAAAGGTTTCTGTAGGGGAAAGGTATAATTTCATGCAACTCTAACTCAAAGCATATTGATAAATATCATATGCTGAATTGAACAGTGTCCTCCAAAATGCATGTCCACCAAGATCTCCAGAACATAGCCTTATTTGGAAATGGGTCTTTGCAACTGTAATCAAGTTGAGGTTGTTGTGGATTAGGATCCAGTGACTGGTGTCTTTAAAGAGAAAGGAGAGGGACATTTGTATATAGACACAGAGGAGACACTGTGGGGGAAAGGCTGTGCATGATAAAGTCAGAGACTGAAGAGGCAGCTGCAAAATAAGGGACTCCTGGGGCCACCACCATAAGCCGGAAGAAGCATGGAATGAGTCTTCTCTAGAGGAGACAAGGCCCTACTGAGACCCTGATTTCATATTTTTAGCTTTCAGAATTTGAGAGAATACATTTCCATTGTTTTAAGCCACCCAGGTTGTGGTATTTCATTATGGCAATTTTAGGAAACTGAAACGTGTCATAATACCAGTACAAAGGGTAATAGGAGAATATAAACAGAGCCCGGGCTCACCACACATAACACAGGGCAGACAAATACTGAACTTACCTTTGGTCAAGTGGAAATTCTAAACGTGAAATGAGTTTGACATTATTAAATTATATGGCACCAGCTCTTGATTATTTAAGGACTGATTTTTCAGTGACAATTGCTAAAATGAAAAATTTACCACATGTACTGATGTGCATTTTAAAATCACATCTTTTCTCAAAAATAGTCACTAATACCTTCTGAATGTATTTGAGAAAATAAAAACATACACATTTAACATCATGTAATCATTACTTCTGAAAGAAAGTTGAATGCAATTAAAAGGCATTCTTGGCTCATGAATTTCTTTTCTATCAATCACCATGCCTTCATTATATTTAGGATGGCTTTCTAACTTCATTAACATTGAAAGTAGCTTTTAAATAAATATTCTATTTCATTATTATAATTCAAATTTTTTTCTGAGATCATTTCAGCTGAAGCAAGAGTAGTAGTTTTTGGCGTATTATTTGGAAGTTTTGGAAGTGGAGATGAATGTTTAAAAATTGAAGTCTAGAAAGAGACATATCTTGTTTGACAAATTCTAAAGACATATGCAAAAAATGAGAAGTACTAGTGATGTAAAATTCAAGTTGCTAACATTTGTTCAGTGATTGCATATAATTAACCAACCCATTATTATAGAATTGATGCTCCTAAGACATTTCCAGTAAGCTGTGCAATCTAATTTTTAAAAGTTAACCAATATCTTTAGAGAAACTTAACTGGAGAAACCAGCTATGGTTGCAAGCACATGGCAGTTATCTGAAAATTGTTTGGATAGAGAGGGAAAAGACTTCATTCATCATTTGTAAGATCAAACATTTCCACTTGAGTAACTGACAATATATAATAAAAGAGTTTGGTTCTGTTTCTCTTTTGAAGGCCAAACACGCACTGGCGATGCTTTTTCTTTTTCCAAGCTTAGAAAGTGAAGAGTCTTTATTTTCTTCTAAAATCCTACAGTCTCATCCAAAAGTAAATTGTAGCTTGCGTCCAGGCCTATACCTCCTCCTGTATTCCCTTTATTGATAAACTGAAGCATGCAATTGCCAAGACAGAAACCTGAGTCTTCCTAAGCTATTATTCAGTCCTAAGATCCAATCAGTTGCTGAATTTTTAAACCACTAATCTCACGCCTTTGCCTTTTCTCTATTCTCTCCACTGCTGTTCTAGGTAGGATCGCATTACTTCTTGAGTAAATTACCCAGTGGTCTCCTGGGTGGTTTCTCCTAGACAATTCTCTACACCATTGCAAGAGTGGTCATTCTGAATTACAAATCTGGTCAAGTTAAGCCTTGCTTAAAATCCATCAATGCTCCCTGCAACTTTCAGAATAAAATTCACAGTCCTTAGCTTAGCACAGAAAGCCCTTTATAATCTATCATGTTAATAGTTCAGCATCACTTTCCAAGACATCATCACACTGTTTGCTCTGGTTGCACTGAACCATCAGATCAAAACCTTGGGGGCACATTCTGTTCATCTTCACCATGGCTTTGCCCCTATTCTCCTCTTAAAGTGTGACTTACCCTTTCCATTATTTACCATAAACTAATAATACATTATCTTAGTAGCTCAGACGGTAAAGCATCCACCTGCAATGCAGGAGACCTGGGTTCAATCCCTGGGTGGGGAAGATCCCCTGGAGAAGGAAATGGTAACCCACTCCAGTATTCATGCCTGGAGAATCCTGTGGACAGAGGAGTCTGGCAGGTCACAGTTCATGGGGTTGCAAAGAGTCAGACAGGATTAAGCAACAAAACACATACACACACCCCTCTTCATTATTTACTATAAACTAAGGACACATTATCTTACAAAACCCCTTTCAAATGCCATCTCCTTGGTGGGTTTATCAAGTTTTTGTATAGGTAGGTAACCAGCTTAATATTTTAACTTTCAGCCTGGAAACAAATAAACTAGGGAATTGATAAGCATGGTGTGGATGTATGCTTAGTTGCTCAGTCGTATCTGAGTCTTTGTGACCTCATGGACTGTAGCCCGCCAGGCTCCTCTGTCCATGGGATTTCCCAGGCAAGAATATTGGAATGGACAAACATTTCCTTTTTCAGGGGACCTTCCCAACCCAGGAATCAACTTGGGTCTCCTACATAGCAGACAGATTCTTTACCAACTGAACCACCAGGGAAGCCCCACAATTACAGTATTTTTAAGTAAATTTTACTGTATGTGATCTAATTTTTGTGGTAGACTACATTTAACACAATTGCTAATGCATAGTATTAATAGCTAAGAATAAAGTTTAAGTGCATGGTCTCGGAAACACAGTCATCTTTTGTTCAAACACTGGTACTACCATTTTCTAGCTATGTGATTTGTGCACATACTCCTCTAAGCATCAAATTGTGACAAAGTACTACCACTGACTGATGGTACAGTGCTCTTATTTATTTTTAGAGCATTCACAATTTCATCATGCAATACTAGAACAATATTTTAAAAGGAATAGATTTATATATACTTAAAATTGGTCTAGATCCTAAATGAAGTGAATGGTAAAAATATTGTTTTACTGTGTTAATACCTGTTACCATAACCTTTGCATCCAAAGATTCATACTAGCCAAATATTAATACTAATAGGACTCAGCACCACCTGGTGTTATGTTGCTTCTTGAAGCACTATTTCTTGAAAATAAATCCCTGGAAAGAGAAGCAAGAAGTGGACTTTGTGGTGAGATTTTCTTTTTGTAGTTCAGCTCAGTTGCTCAGTAATGTCCAGCTGTCTGTGACTCCATGGTCTGCAGACTGCCAGGCTTTCCTGTTCATCACCAACTTCTGGAGCTTGCTCAAACTCATGTCCATCCAGTCAGTGATGCCATCCAGCCATCTCATCCTCTGCCATCCCCTTCTCCTCCTGCTTTCAATCCTTCCCAGTATTATCACGGTCTTTTCTAACGAGTCAGTTCTTTGAGTCAGGTGGCCAAATTTCTGTTAGTAATTCCTCACCTGTTCTTACTAGGAACAAAGCCAATCTACTTTGTATTGGTATTTGCTAACTAGGGTTGTTATTTACTGCCTTAGCTTTATCAGCAGAAAGAATCCAAATAATGAAATGAGAATAATTATATCTTCTATTTAACTGTACATGATTAAAATACATATATAATTAGATGCTTATTTTTGTAGATTAAAGAGTTAGTACAATGGATATTTTGATACAATTTAAAACATAATGTATTCTACAGAAGAAATTATATTTTTGCATTGAATTTTCATCACACGAATTTATTTCAACTGCAATATTCTCAAACACTGCGAAACATGCTGGGTTAATTAGTATTAGAGAACAAAAATATCATTACATGTTATTTGAAGTAGACTTTTCAAATTATTTTGGTGTGATTCATGTTGTAGCACATTTTCCAGAAATATTTAATAGTGCTACATGGTATAAGAGACATGAGTTAAGCTGAATCATGATATAAGTCACTTATTTTACTTCTCAGCNATTACATGTTATTTGAAGTAGACTTTTCAAATTATTTTGGTGTGATTCATGTTGTAGCACATTTTCCAGAAATATTTAATAGTGCTACATGGTATAAGAGACATGAGTTAAGCTGAATCATGATATAAGTCACTTATTTTACTTCTCAGCCTTTAGGCTGAGAAAGAAAAGTCAACAGAAAGAAATATTAATTTATTTGAAAATCTTCATTCTTTTATTTAATGAAAAATATTATTTTCACATGAAGTTCTTGCTTTGGAGATGTAGCTCTAGGACAAGCTCGTGCGCTTGTGTCTGACCTATAATTCTGTATCCCTGCTGTATTTTTTTTTTTCTGTTTCCTCCAACCTCCAACCCAACACAGACACTTAATTTTCCTAAATGGTGTAAATGAACTCTTAAAAATGTGCTTTAAATAGATCAAAACAACTTATAGCAGAATATCAGCTTTCAAGAAAATGTCACAAATCAATATTAGGTGGTAGAAATAAAGCGAAAGCTATCCAGTTGCTAGAATTATCTATTTTACCTTACCTCATAGGTATATCCCGGGGAAGGCAATGGCACCCCACCCCAGTACTCTTGCCTGGAAAATCCAATGGACGGAGTAGCCTGGTGGGCTGCAGTCCATGGGGTCGCTAACAGTCGGACAGACTGAGCGACTTCACTTTCACTTTTCTCTTTCATGCGATGGAGAAGGAAATGGCAACCCACTCCAGTATTCTTGCCTGGAGAATCCCAGGGAAGGGGGAGCCTGGTGGGCTGCCATCTATGGGGTCACACAGAGTTGGACACGACTGAAGTGACTTAGCAGCAGCAGCAGCAGCAGAGGTATATCCATATTCTTGCCTCTAAAGTCTTACTTTCAGGTCTGACAGAGACTCTTTCTTTCCTTGACCTAACTTTAATCTAGCTCTCCTGAGCCCCTAATTGGACAAGGTCTGACTTGAGCTTCCCTCTCTTACCTAAAGAATTCACTTTGCACAAGAATACTTGAGTCAGCTTAGTGAACATTTCCTACCCTTAGTATTTGCCCATTTTAGATATCTATTAATAATTTGAATTCCTTACCCCCACCCTCAAAGTCTTTCACCCTAGCCTGTCTACAACAACAAATCTAATGAGCATACATAGCAAGAATTTCCCTTATCTTGCTATTTCCTCTTAGTAAGTTTTCATCCTCTGACCTCCACCTGTTCCTTAATTATAAATCCCTACTTGTCCTCACTGGGGTTGGAGTTTAGTCCCTTCTCTTTCCCCTAGTACAAACCCAAATGTAGTAGCTCCCTTGAATAAAGTCACTGTCTTTAACAAGAATCATGAGTAATTTTTCTCTTCAACAAGTCCTCAGACCAAGTATTTCCTCTTTCCTGGTCTCACAGAACCAGGACACATTGCTCTGAGGCTACAGAATTACAGAAAACTCTCCCTTAGCACATCAAAGAGGGTCTCTGAAAAAATACTATTGCACCACAGAGTAGAATCTTTGATACTTTATACTATCTATGCTGTCTCATAATTTTTTTACATAGAATCTTTGAAGACAAAACATGGCACAGATTTATTCAGTTCATCTACTCTCTCCTCTGTACTGTCATTATCTTACAGAGTGAGTGATCAAAAATATTGATTGAATGGATTTTAGTAGTTTATTTGTAAAAAGTAGAAAATTCCAACTTATTCTTTTTCTCTGAGAATAGAAGTTTCTATTCCTAATTTGGAGAAGGCAATGGCACCCCACTCCAGTACTCTTGCCTGGAAAATCCCATGGGCAGAGGAGCCTGGTGGGCTGCAGTCCATGGGGTCGCTTTGAGTCGGACACGACTGAGCGACTCGATTTTCACTTTTCACTTTCATGCATTGGAGAAGGAAATAGCAACCCACTCCAGTGTTCTTGCCTGGAGAATCCCAGGGATGGGGGAGCCTAGTGGGCTGCTGTCTATGTGGTCACACAGAGTCGGACACAACTGAAGTGACTTAGAAGTAGCAGCAGCATTCCTAATTCAGCTCAATTTGAATATAGAATAATTTAAATAGGTTACTGTCTTCCTGAGGTGGATCATGGGTTTTCCCCTTAGAATGGCGTGAAGATTTTTTTTCCCCACCTAGGAGTTAGAATCATGTTATAGGAGTTGGATGCTTATCCGAAAACTTTCTCTACTACCCCAAAATTCTGTAAATAGGTTGCGGAAATAAAATATTATCCTTAAAAGAAGCTCTCATTCAGGATTCCCTGCGGGTCTCATTTATTCCAAACTGGATATACCAAGGCAGCAACCTCATATAGGTGGCTGCTGTTTTGGTTCTGCGGATGTTTGTGTAGTGGTGCTTAAAGAAAGAGTAGGAGGACAGAAAGCATTTGTGCATTTAATGGCCAAGCATGGTGGGGCATGCCATAGAGAGGGGAGCTTGCAAAACAGCCTGCCTGCACACAGATGCACATCTTGCAGTACTGAGTTCTTATCTCGTTTCCACACCTGTCCTATCACTGAGTCGCACACTCTCAGCATGAGGCCTTGTCTGTTGCTTCTCTCCTTGCTTCTTAACCTTTCTCCTATCACTGGCCTATATGATCTGCAAGTGAAATGTGCTGAAGGTAACTGATACTCTGTGGGCCAACTTCCTGTAAAAGAAATCAGCATCCTGATTTGACAGCCATGTTTTTTGCAAAAAAGGCAGACAAAAAATGCTGCAATTTGTAGTCTATTTAATGAATAGTTATTGCATGCCTACTATGTATTAAAGCACTTTCACATATGGTATCATTTTTAACATTGAGTGGTAGATCCATGTTTGGTGTGTAACTGTATATGCTTTTGATTACTATTTATTCCAAGGGAGGAAATAATTAGTAGCCATGGTAAACAAACATTATTACCAGGATTCAAACTCTTGTCTATTTGAGTCAAAGTTTGCACAGGTTACAATAAGAAAAGGCCGATGTCAGTATGTAATTACTAGTATTTATGGTATATTTTAGTTACTTTCATTAAATTGTTCAAAAAAGCACTATGAAGTAGATATTTTCATTTCCAGTTCCAAAGAGAAACTAAAGGTTCACATAGATTAAATAACTTGTGTGAAGTCACAAAGCCAGAACGTGGTTGAATTGGCACTTAATCCACATCAAACGCTTAATAGGCAGGCTATGTTGTTATGTAACAAGAGGCATTCAGAACTTCAGGAGAGGTCTTAATATTATGTACAGCTATAATCAAACTAAAATAAACACTGATAAGAGTTAAACTGGACAAGGTCACCAAAAAACTTCAGACACAAGGCAATTGCTCCAGTGTCTTTCTATTTACTAGTATGGGTAACTCTCTAATCCTGAATTACATTAACAAAATACTCCCCAAAATCTCTATTGCAGAGAAAATAAGTAAAGGTTGTTATCATTTTACCGAAAAAGAAAAAAAGCTCCTTTCTTGCATGTGATTTTCTAAACATATCCCAAAATTAGCTGTGAAAATGAGATTAGAAACTCCTATTTCTTACAACCAAATCATTCCTTAATCTAAGCTGAAATCATTATAGAAATTTAAGGCATGGAGATCCACCATTGTTTTAAATAGAATAAAGGAATCAAAAATCTCATTATCCATTTGAAAAATCACTGAAACCAATTGACCTGTACTTTGCAAGCAATTGTGTTCATTGCCTGTATCCTTGGTAGGTAAAAATAGAATATGTAAAGCAATTAATTAAACTATAATCAGTAAACAATAATCCTAACCTTGCACATTAACCATTTATCCCAGTATCAATAAGTTTAAGAGGAATTATGAATTGCAGATAAATGTAGTCAAATATATTGCAATTTTAATTTGCTAGCTCTGTCTTTTCTCAACAAAGGAAGTACACATGTGACACCCTGAAAATGAGTTTCCTAATCAAGCACTCATTTTGTTTAAATAGTACCTTATGTCACAAGCATTACATTTGACTCTATTTGAATCAAAAGATTCAATTTTATCCTTAAAAAAGCTGAATAAAATATGAAGGACCAGCTTTACTACACCCATTTAAAAACTGTAGAAACTGAGGATAAGAGAGTTCTTTTGTTTAAATAATCAAACAAGAAAGTTAGAGCATTTCAGGTTGCAACTCAAGTCTAATTCCCAAACTATGGTCTATCAGTGTGAATTAGATCAAGAAAATTCCAAATTAGAGAGGTTTTTAGAAGTTGCTTACTCAACACAGATGTTGGTTTTTACACTGTAAATAAGAAAATAAAAAAGAAAGAAGGTCCTTTCAATGTATGGAAGTGTATATAGAAATCTCAGTTTGAGTACTTGGGGGTGAGGGTGGAGCAAATTTAGAAGAAAACTCTTCTGGGAGGTTATACAATTGATTGTACCAGTAAAACAGATCTTGTACTTGGAAAGAAAGCATTAGTATATGGAACAGGTACAGAACAGGAAATCTGACCTCTGATTTTTCCCTCTGAAAGGAGGAGAGACTGCAAGGTCAGTCTGCAAGCTAGCCTTCTAGCTGCTTCTGCTTTAAGTTGTATTTGAGAGAATCCTACATCTAGCTACTTAACGTATAATGCAGTCTTCTCATTTCTCGTAAGGGTAGTGATGGTAAGTACTTATGGGATGTACCAATCACAAAATGAATGTTTTGCTAGGCCTAGGATGCATTTAGATTACTTATCTCTGAAAGGTCCTTCAATAAAAATCCACTCAAACTGGTGGGTCAATGCATGGAGAAAAATAACAATGGAATTTCAGTTGTGTGCTGTGCTGTGCTGTGCTAAGTTGCTTCAGTTGTGTCTGACTCTGCGACTTCATGGACTGTAGCCCGCCAGGCTGCCCTGTTCATGGAATTCTCCAGGCATGATTACTGGAGTGGTTTGCCATTTCCTTCTAGATTACGTATCTCTGAAAGGTCCTTCAATAAAAATCCACTCAAACTGGTGGGTCAATGTATGGAGAAGAATAACAATGGAATTTCAGTTGTTTAATAACTTCAAATACTATTTATGACAGCTTTTGAATGATTATCTATTTAATTCAAATTTTGTTAAGATTTTATGTGCTGACATTTTTTTAAGTGTGCAGGTACCCCCAAAAGATGCATGTGTGTAAACAGGGCACCTCTCAGTGTCTCTTCATAGATGTTTTCTACATATTCAGTATATTCGGATGTTCAAACTCTAGACATCTTTTAAAGAAGTTATTTTACTCTATGAAATAAGAGGAAACCAGTTTATTTCTCAATAATATTTCCTAGCTATTGTCATTGCTAGCATAAATTTCATCATTATTTGTTTGTTTGAAGGTAGGGAAAATATTGGCATGTGCATTATTAAGATAGTCTGAATATGGTAATTTTCATAATGAGATTTATTGTAAACGTCTCCTGGAATAAAAAGAAGATTGTTCTATTTTAAAGCACTGAAATGGCTATAGGATAGTTAGAATATTCCATTATTTTTAATGGAACAAAATTTGTATTCTGTTCATTAGAATGTTAAATGAGTTAAAGAAACAGCTTCTGTTCCTACATCACTCATGTAATGAGGTAGTATATAAAATATTCAGTTTTGTGGTGTCAAACACATGACTGGAATTTAAATGAATATAAATTAATAGCAAATACCCATCAAAGAATACAGGTGGTTCTGTTTTTTTTTTTTTCCCTTCTGTTTTTGGTAGTTCATGATTTCATGGCACACATCCCAGCTCAACAAAATTTTATCAAGTGAATGTAAAACTGCAACTAACATTTGAGCAATTTAAAAGGCTTCTTATTTTTCCCTCACTTCTCTTATGTCTTGTGAGGTGTTTTGTTTGTGGTAGAAATATAATGAATGCCTGTTCAATTAGCCCAAAATAACTTAAGATGCAATGGGATTGAGTTACAATGTGAGTGAACAATTTGTCCTTAAACTCTTAACCACTGTCAAATGAATGGATTGCATTTTCATTGTCTAATTTACCAAACTGAATCTAAAATATCTCTAGGGCAATTTCCTGTGTTTTATTTATTTATTTTTAAATATGTTTGAAATAACTGATGACATACAGTAATCACAAAGGACCACGACAGTCTTCCGTTTTATTTCCTTAGTTCTCTAGACACCAATAGTATTTATTATGGCAATTTAGTTTGTCAATTTCAACTTCCTGATCTTTCCTTTTTGCTCATTCCAGCTCCACATAAAATCTTACCACTAAATATTTGTAATACAACCCATATAGAGTTTATCTTTACTTGTAAATTATAGAAAAACCAGATAAACTTGACTTTTCAGGATTCGGAGCTTGTATACACTCGTGGCGGATTCATGTCAATGTATGGCAAGGCCAATACAGTATTGTAAAGTAAAATAAAATAAAAAGAAAGCTGTTGATCTTAAACAAGTTTCCCTACAGTAAACAAGATTTTTTTCCCTTTTTTTTTCTTTTGTATTGCTTTTTGGTAGTAAATGACATAGAAGCTGGACTTCACCAAGCTTGCCTAATTATTAAGATAAGGCTCCTAAAAATTCTTTTACCTCTACCCACAGAATTTTCTGCTTGAGACAAACACTTAAATTAGAATAAGAACTACAGTTTTTTGAATCTGTTGAATGTGACTATATCACAATGGTTACACGTATATTTCACAATATCTCTGAGGTAGAAATGACTATTCTAGAAATATAAACTATGTTAAATACTTATCTAGAATCACTAAATTATAAAGCAAAAAATAGAAATGGAATTTTAGGAGCTTTCTTATTCAGTTCAAAAGTCTGTATTTCTTTCTGTTGTAAGTTGCTTCAGTCTGTCCGGCTCTTTGTGAGCCTGTGGCCCCTAGCCCAGCAGGCTCCTCTGACCTTGGGACTCTCCTCCAGGCATTAATACAGGAGCGGATTTCCATGCCGTCCTTAGGGATCCTTCCGTCCACAGATCCAACCTGTATCTCACACCTTTCCTGCATTGGCAGGCAGCTTACTAGTGCTACCTGGGATGCCCTCTTTCTATAACACCATATAATAACTTGAAAGTTTTGAAGTAAGATTGAATGGAAACCTAGTCTGATGAAATCCATTCTTTTGTCAGTATACTTGAGATTCTCCAAACATATTAACTACTAGGTAATACTACATATATATTTCTCTTCCACTTTTTTGTAGTCATAAACATATTTATTACTGTAGAATATTGCTTCCTAGTCCTTAAATGTCTAAAAGACAAGGGAAAGAAAAAAAAAAACTCAAAGGGTAACCTGAACCTGGGGTGGAATCCTTACATTATGAATAACATGAATGTTCTTTAAGATAATTTTCTGCATTATATTAATAGTCACCCTTTGCTTGCCACATGTGAGGTACTCAAGGTCACAGAGTCAAACACACAAAGAGAAGATGCTGAGAGCCTTTTTCTGTGTGAATTTCTTCAGTAAAAATTCTAATTAGTTAACATTTATGTATATGTGCCTATGTGAACCTTATGGATATTCTCATAAACAAAATAAGCTCATCAGCATACAGTTTATACCACAAAACTTGATATTTGATGCACACCCCTAAGTCTGTAAGCATCCTGAAAAAACTTTACGTGTTTACAGTTAAGATATGTTTACTTAGAAATAGACATCATATCACTATGAAGCACATTTTTGTATGAAATTTTCAGTCTATGAGATTCTAACATGAATAAATTTGGCTCTTACACTTTCTCACTCTCTCTCTCTCTCTTCCTCCTTCTCTGCCTTCTTCTCTTTCTCTCCCTCTCTGTCTCTGACACTCACTGTTTTCACCCTAAACATCTGGCAAGCAAACAGTTCCCCATATTGACTGGATTCCAGGTTAGGAATCTTTGAAACTCTGCTATTAGAAAATCTTTTTTAACATAAGTATGACTTCTGAAATAAAATTATTTTCAGGTTAAAATCAAGACTTCAATTAACATGATTAATAGATAAGTTAAACAAGATACTTCTTGACTCAAGTGAAAAACTGAGTTCATTATTAGTCAGTTATTAATAACTCTTTGTAACAGGTATATGCAAGATTAGTTTTTACCCTTTCATGAATCACCCAGTGTGGTTTTGTAGGGGAAAAATATGTTAACAGTAAAATAATAATCAACTATCCCAGATGTTGCCAAAGAGAAATACAGAATGGAACTAAGTGAGAAAAGCTGGATGCATTGTTTCTACATAAAATTACATTAAACAAAATCAATTATAGATACATTTACCAATTACAGCCACTTTTTGTTCAATGATTTCCCCAGAACTCGCAGGGAACATGCAACAATCCTTTTATGAGTCTCTGGTGAGTGATCTCTATGATTCTACAGATATTCCTATTTTTACTGAGCATACTGAAGTCATCAAAAAGAAACTCTCTGCTTCTTAAATTATCAACTCATTGACATCTGAATTTGCCTTAATCTCTTCCTCTAAAATGTTGACAAAATATTACCCTTTTCTCTTTTAACACCAATCTTTCCACGGCTCTTGGTTCCTTCTCATTCACCTATATTAACCTAGAACCTTGGTCCAAAGTTTATTTCCTAATTTAAATGCTGTCCTCTTTATAGTCTACTTCTTTCTTTAGTATCTAAAATTTCTCCCTTCTCCAAAAGTGGTAGTATTTAAATTTCTGTGCTCTGCTCACACTACTGACTTTCAAAGGAAGGCACCATTCACGTCCATGTTTTGCCCTATACCTTAACTTCCTACCCAGGAGCTTGAGATAAAGCCCTCTTTGTCAATTACTCCCTGAATATCTCCTTTCTCTTAAAAGATTCACAGACATGTCAAACTCAATATACAATGGATTGCTCTTCCCTAAAGCTCACTTTTTGCTTCTTACATTTTTATGCTAGTAAATGCAGTCCCCTAAGCTTTAGGCAAAGAAGTAATTCTCCATGTGTCTTTTTTTTTTTTTTAAACCTTCTTCCCATAATGAAGTTTTGTCCATCCCATACTCTAAATTCACATCTGTTTTCCCCTCATAATCCACAGCTATTTCCTTTATCATCTGCACTAATCAGTCTTCTAATTGGTCTCTCTACATTAAATCTTGACTCCTGAGAGTTTATGCTCCACATTTCTGCTAATATTGTATTTAGAAAATTGCAATTGTGATTGCTTTTTAAAATTTTTAAACCTTCTGATATCTCCTTATTTTCTATAAGATAAATTGTAGACATTCATCTGATGGACAAGACTCTGTATAATCTGACCTCCACCTCAGTCTCCAGCTCATTGTTCAAGAATCACTTGTAGAAGAACCCCAAGAACCAAGATATTTCATATCTTCCGGCTATTTTTCAAGCAATTCTTGGCAAAAAAAAAAACACAAAAAACACATTAAACTAACATTCAAAAAGCAAACATTATACTGAACAAAATGTGGCAGAAACAGCAAATTGGCTACCAAATATGTGCTTTCACTTCCCTATCATAGAGTCATTGCTTGAAAATTACCTCACATTTATTTTGATCATGTCATAGGTCTTACTAATGCACTGGAAGTTAAATTGGTCTGTGTCACTTTTGATTCAAGTTATTCAAGGATCATAGTACCTTATTTATACCCTTTCTCTTCCCCTTTCTGTTGGCCAGATGCAGAGAATAATGAATTATTAAGGAAAGACATAGACATAAGACAAAATAAGTCTGAATTCCTGATACATTGCATGAAGAAAAGCTGCCTGGAATCATCTGCACTGCACTGTTAATTGAGGGAGACATAAGCCTCTCTTGTGGTAGACCACTAACATCGCAGCAGGTTATATTTTTTACAATAGCTAGAGTAACCTAGATAATAGAAGAGAAAAAATGAGTCAAGTAAAATGGAATCTCTGTTATTTAGAAGCCTTCAGTTTAGTTATGTCATATTTTTCTACAATGTCAGTCAGTATAATTTTAATAGCTGTACAATATTATATTCAAAGAAGAGTGCCGTTTGCTCATTTTCTTATTTTCTGACATTTCATTTCTAAGTATTCACATGATTAATAGCTGAGGGAAGGTGATTTGTTTCTTTTTCTATGTTATTACCATAGTCTAACTCCCTTGAATAAGATTGCTGATCAAACATTAAAAGATTTAGATGGATCCTGATAACTATGGTTTGATCCACTAAGAAGGCTGATAACAAGCATCTCTGAGCTGGAAGGTTGACTGATTCTAGAAGGTTGTTTTTCAGTGTTTATGACATTGATACACAACATCATAGAAACATTTATATTTAATTATGTGAAGGCACTTTATGGCATCTTTATTTTTCTCTAAAATATACCTTACATTTACTGAAACAAGCTCTGGTCATTTTCATAGCAATCATCTTTCAGGTAAGAAAACATTATTAAGCTCACTAATCTTGATCAATTGCATGTTATACCCTACAAAGTTAGGGTTTTTTAAAAAAGTGATTTTGCATTAGTGCTTGTTAGAAGAGGTTTGCAACAAAGTATATAAATATGAAACAGCTTTCCAATGTGCCATTTAGAGGCTAGGGAGTAGTAAACTTCATTGTAATACTGGATTTAACATGATATTCATTAAAGTCAAATAAAGCTGAGAAGTAAAATTCTAAAATCCTAAGTAGTAATCATAGTCTAGTGAAGTAACATCATTGCGTATCTTCTTCTCATTTCCAAGCACTAATTTGTGCAAAAAGATGAAGGCATTACAGAAATATAATAATACTATCATACAAATATTTCAGATCTGCCTTGAAAAACACTGCATTTTGACTTTTATGTTTTTTGTTGGCAGACAGATATTAAGGACATGAAGTAGAATCATCTTTCCCTTTATAAACAGAGACTTAAAGATTTAATAAAAATACTTTGATCTCTGGCTATGGTCTACTGTTTTAAGGCAACATCGATAGTATTAAAATAATTTTACTTTTAATCTCATCTACTTCTTTATCATAATATAAAATCATGAACAACAGGTAGGTATGAGTAGAGGTTCATGATCGAGATCCTCGTTGACTTTCAAATGTGATGATAATTAAAGTGGTTAAACTCTCAGCTCTTCATCCCACCTGCAGGTTCTTGGATTCATGTGTTGATTTATGCCAGCTCAATCTTCTGACTTTTCATCAAGATGTTCAATACACGGTGCTTTCATTATAAGCTATAGTTTTCTCTATCATTAGAAGAAACACAAGTTAAGTAAGCTAAGCTTTCCTCAAACAGCAGTGATTGCTTTCAAGTTCCTGAACATGCTGTTGGAGGCTTGATGAGAATGATTGATTTATCACTTTTTAAATAGATCTTTAATCTGCAAATCAATAAAAATGTTTCACTTCAGCAGTGGCACAGGGTGAATGACTCACCCTTGAAAGCAAAATGAACTAATGCTGCCTTTCTTCCTTTCTTTAATACACCCAGATTGCATTGTTCTGTTTCTTTGCTTGGATTACTTTCTAAAATCCAGTGCTTGGGAGTGCATAAGGTTTCAGCTTGGTTTCTCCATAAATCAAGTCAGGGATTAAATGTTAATCAGCTATGACTGCTATTTCAACACTGTTGTTCTCTTTGCTGTGTAATAAAAAGGTTAAAACCGAAACATTCTTTAGCTGTCTAAAACAAAATAAAAGTTTAAAACACATACGATATGGCCATCACCTAAGGATGTGGAGAACATTGTACCAAAGTGATACACAGTGTTTGTTAGGGTCAGAAATTGTAGAAATTATGGAAATTTAAACAACAGGAAGTTAACCAAATGAAGTCTACCAAGGAATAAAATGGAAACACATACAGCATCCTATTAATTTCAGTACTTATATGTATTTTGAAATGGTCAACATACAAAGTTATTACAATGTTACTGTGTTCCTTGGACTATATGCTATATCCCCATGGCTGACTTATTTTATAACTTCAAGTTTGTATCCCATAAATTCACTTCACCTGTTTCACCCATCCCCAGTGCCCTTTCCTTCTGCTGCTGCTAAGTCACTTCAGTCCTGTCCGACTCTGTGCGACCCCAGAGACAGCAGCCCACCAGGCTCCGCCATCCCTGGGATTCTCCAGGCAAGAACACTGGAGTGGGTTGCCATTTCCTGTGTGAGTCTACTGCTGTTTTATTTTCTTTCCTAGATCTCACATGTAAATGAAATCACATGTTTTTCTCTGATTTATTTCACTTAGCCTAATACACACTGGGTCTAATCATGTTGCAAATGGCAAGTTTTCACTCTTTTTGAATGGCTGAACAATATCCTATTATACATACATAATATATTATATATATCTATATATATACACACACAACATTTTATTTATCAATTCATCTATCAATGTTGTTTTCATATCTTGGCTACTGTAAATAACATTGCAATGAAGAAACAGGTGCATATATCTTTTAGAGTTAGTGTTTTCATTTTCTTAAGATAAATACCCAGAAGTAAAACTGCTGTATCATATGGTAGTTATAATTTTTAATAACCTCTATACTGTTTTCCATATGGGCTATACCAATTTACTTTTTTTGAAGCATCTCCATACTGTTCTCCATTGTTGCTATACCAACTTACATTTCTATCAACAGTGAATGAGGCTTCCCTTTTCTCCACACCCTTGGCAACATTTATTATTTCACATCTTTCAGATAACAGTCATTCTAACAGGTGTGTTATATCCCATTGTGGGTTTTATTTGCATTCCCTGAGGACTTTTTTCTATGAAGAAAGATGAGCAACAAAGAATTGAATCTTTGAACTGTGGTGTTGAAGAAGACTCTTGAGAGTCCCTTGGACTGCAAGGAGATCAAACCAACCCTAAAGCAAATCAATCCTGAACATTCATTGGAAGGACTGATGCTAAAGCTGAAACTCCAATACTTTGGCTACCTGCAAAGAGCTGACTCATTAGAAAACACACTGATGCTGGGAAAGATTGAAGGCAGGAGGAGAAGGGGATGACAGAGGATGAGATGGCTGGATGGCATCACTGACTCGATGGACGTAAGTTTGAGCAAGCTCCAGGAGTTGGTGATGGACAAGGAAGCCTGGTGTGCTGCAGTCCATGGTGTCACAAAGTGCTGGACATGACTGAGAGACTGAAGATTTCGGATGTTGAGCATCTTTTTATATATCTGTTAGTCATCTGTACATCTTTGTAGAAACATGTCTTTTTAGATCCTCTGTACATTTTTTAATTGGGTTGTGTGTTTTCTGATAAGTTGTATAAGTTCTTCATATATTTTGGATATTGATCTTTTATCAGATATATCATTTGCCTATATCTGATATGCACAATCACATGTTGCCAAGTTCAAGTTCACCCTTGTGCTAAGCAGGTTAGTTGGGTGCCTGCCAGTGCCTGCATCTTGAGGGTGCATGTCTATTGCCTCATGCCTTTCCAGCCAAGGCATTTAGATTTATAAACATTTCTCCTTCACAACTCTTCAAACTGTTGTTGCTTTCACTGGATCTCAGGGTGAGGTGAGTGAGGCCCAGGGTGAGGTGAGTGAGACCATACAGGGGCCCTTTAAAAGAGGAGACTCAGTTTTAACATTTAGTCCAATTATTTTTCTAAAACAAACACTTATGGGGCTTGTTTCTAAGGTGTAGATCCCAGGGTCAGAAGGGGTAGGGGTACTAACCCTGGGTACTAACCCTGGGTACTGAGTAGGGGTACTAACACCGTGATCTTCTGGAAGAATCTCATTATGCACCACCAACGGTTCTTGGAGAGATAATTTCTCTGCCTCTCCTGCCATCTTGATGTGATCCTTTTAATCCTTTATTGTGTAACAAGTGTTCAGCTTGTTCTCAAGGTTTTTTTCAGAGGGAATGAATCCAAATGTAGTTTTATATCTGTTGTGTCCATGGGACATAAGTTTAGGCTCTTTCCATGTTGCCTTCTTTAAGCATCCCTTAACACAGGAGGCCTGGCGTGCTGCGATTCATGGGGTTGCAAAGAGTCAGACATGACTGAGCAACTGAACTGAACTAACTGCTTCTTATGAGAAATGTTTATTTGGCTCAGAAACTGTCATAAATACTTGAGAATTCCAAAGAAGGCACATCAGCCTTATAATTGCCAAATGTTTCTTTAAAAATTTCAAGCATTACTGATAATTAAGAGAAGAAAACCCCAAAGAACCCATTACAACTTTTAGGTTTGATAAAGAGATAGGAATAGCAGATTATCTTACCTGCCTCCTGAGAAACCTATATGCATGTCAAGAAGCAACAGTTAAAACCAGACATGGAACAACAGACTGGTTCAAAATTGGGAAAGGAGTACATCAAGGCTTTATATGGTCACCCTGCTTATTTAGTTTATATACTGAGTACATTATGAGAAAGGCGAGGCTGGATGAAGCACAAGTTGAAATCAAGATGATCTGGAGAAATATCAATAACCTCAGATATGAAGATGACAACACCCTTATGGCAGAAAACGAAGAGGAACTAAAGAGCCTCTTGATGAAGGTGAAAGAGGAGTGAAAAAGCTGGCTTAAAACTCAACATTCAAAAAAGAAGATCATGACATCTGGTCTTATTACTTCATGGCAAATAGATGGGGAAACGATGGGTAGAGTGATAGACTTTATTTTCCTGAGCTCCAAAATCACTGCAGTTGGTGACTGCAGCCATGAAATTAAAAGATGCTTGCTTCTTGGAAGAAAAGCTATGACCAACCTAAACAGTGTATTAAAAAGCAGAGACATTATTTTGCAGGCAAAGATCCATATAGTCAAAGCTATAGTTTCTCCAGTAGTCATGTATGGATATGAGAGTTAGACCATAAAGAAAGTTGAGCACCAAAGAACTGATGCTTTTGAATTGTGGTGTTGGAGAAGACTCTTTAGAGTCCCTTGGACTGGAAGGAGATCAAACCATTGGAAGGACTGATGCTGAAGCTGAAGCTACAATATTTTGGACACCCGTTGCAAAGAGCCAACTCACTGGAAAAGACCCTGACACTGGAAGATATTGAAAGCAGGAAGAGAAGGAGATGACAGAGCATGAGATGGTTTGATGGCATCACCGACTCAATGCACATGAGTTTGAGCAAGCTCTGGGAGATGGCGAGGGACAGGGAAGCCTGGCATGCTGCAGTCCCCGGGAGTCCCTGGGATCACAAAGTGTTGGACATGATTGAGTGACTGAACAACAACAATGAACATTTTGTAGTAGTTTACATTTTTTTTGACAAATTCTAGCAATTTTTTTTGAAAACACTTTGAAGTATGCTTTTGTAAAGTCCTTAAAATATTGTAGTGGCATTTTACTTCAATTATATCACTGATACAAAAGAGAAAACCACCTAAAATATATTAGATAAGAAGCATAGCTTTAACTTTTGAAAACTTTTGGGAAATAACCTTATTATTTTGTCCAAATAATAGTTTTATTTGAAAGAAAATAGAACAGAAATTGACTCAAATTAATAAGATTTCTTTTTAAATCTTAAAAACATTTATTTATGCTGGATTTAAAGAAACCACATTTTCTCCTTTATTTCTTTTATTTTCATTTTTTTCCCCAGTCATAATATAAAACCCAGTTCTTGCTTACCTACTTTTGTTCACCTACATGTCAGCATCCAGAGACAATGTGAGAAAGGAAGTGACACTGAGTATTCTGTTTTTATTTTTTAATAAGCCATACTTGCTGAGAGCCCAGTCCAGTGAGGATAGAACTTATATTTACAGAGTTATATCTATTTATATATAGATTGTATGGACCCCATTAAAATACATCATCCATCTCGTAATTAAAATAAGGAGGAAAGCAGGACAGAAAATCAGACATCACTATGAATGTTTAGTCTTCCTAGTCCCTGGCTATATTGAGTGACATTTCAAATACACCCTGGTCTTGATATTGACTTTCTGAGGGATGCCACTGTTATCACCCTTCATGAATGACTTTCCTGATTTTATTACACTACTGGATTGGTGGCTCAGCGGTTGAAGCGTCTGCCTGCAATGCAGGAAACCCAGGTTCGATCCCTGGGTCGGGAAGATCCCCTGGAGAAGGAAATGGCAATCCACTCCAGTATTCTTGCCTGGAGAATCCCATGGACGGAGAAGCCTAGTAGGTTACAGTCCACGGGGTTGCAAAGAGTCGGACACGACTGAGCACCTTCACTCACTCACTGGATTGGGTAGACTTTCTGGTAGCCAGTGAGCAAGTTTAATTCAAGACCATACAAGACCATTGTATATTCATGTTGCGGTAGAGTGGTAGATATGCAATGGTTATTAAGAAAAAGTTTTTTAAGTTAACTCATAGTGCAAAAATTTTATTGACCTGATTTTCAACGTGTTGGAGAGGAAATGTTCATATATATTCACACAATTCATAATTTGAAGATATTCCACAAAGAGTTTACATTAAGGCCTTTGAAGGAGGAGTTTATGTCATAGGGTGACCCTAACAAAAACAGCCAAAGCATACAGACCTAAACTTCTCATCCTTTATTATTAATCTTCTAGTCCAATAAGTATCTCAGGTAAACATTTTACATGAGCGACTACGTCATTTGCTTCTAAGATTATCTACTCTTATGTTACTTCACATCACATTAAATGGGGAGGCATTGAGAAGGCTCCTGTTTCTAATCAACTACCCATTTTAAAATTAGACTGAGCAGTTCTATTTTGTTCAAAAGCAATATTCTACATGAGACTTTGGTTCCATCTAAAGTACCTAAACAGACTTTACCTTTAATCAAGAAAGTGAAGAGACACTGCCTAACTTCAATACTTGTTAGTGAACAATATGAGTAATGGATAGTCAAGAAATTCAAGCCAATGATTATAGTGGCAGTGAAAAGCATACAGTGAAAATTCCTAAAAGACCAACATCAAGTTACAAGTTGGCTTCACTTCATGCATTAGCTATCTTCTTGTAAAAGCTACACATGGTATGAAAGTATAAAATTTAAACTATATTGTCTTATTTGACTTTTCTCATGATTCTCACTATATGTGACACAGAGACTGTTTTGACCCTAAAGAAATTTAAAACATCTTTAAATCCCAGAATTCACTGAAACAAGGATTCTCTTTGTATTAAAATGCAGTCTATCAAATGTCAAGCTATTGCTTATTACGTGGAATCTAAAACAATGATACAAATGAATTTATTTAAAAAACAAAAGTAGAGTCAGCGATGTAGAAAACAAACTGATGGTTACTAAGGGGCAGGAAAAGGATAAGTTGGGAGATTGGGTTTGATATATATACACCACACTACTCAACATAAAATAGGTAAACAATAGGGAGCTACTGTATAGCACAGGGGACTATACTCAATACTCCATAATGACTTAATGGGAAAAGAATCTAAAAAAGAATGGATATATATATTCATTCTTATATATATATATATATATACACACACCTGATTCACTTTGCTGTGCACCTGAAACATAAAATTGTAACCAACTATACTCTAATAAAAATTATTTTAAAAGTACAGTTTATGAGTATCCAACTCTGCTATAAAATCAGAAATAAACTAGAATGGTTAAAAATCTTTAATTTCAGAGACCGGTCACTTGCGTTTACATTCTAATTTTCCTATATTAGTAGCTACTTGGTGGCTTAGTGGTAAAGAATCTGCCTGCAGTGCAGAAGATGCAGGTTTGCTCCCTGGGTCAGTAAGATCCTCTGGAGATGGAAATGGCAACTCACTCCAGTATTCTCACCTGGTAAATCCCATGGACAGAGGAGCCTGGTAGGCTACAGACCATGGGGTAATAAAAGAGTCAGAAATGACTTAGCAACTAACCAAGAATAACAGCAGCACATGATATAAGCAAAATGATTTATTTCCTCTCATTTTAAGCTATGCATTTGTACAATAGGAATAATAGTATGGTCTATCTCATATGGTTGTTGAGGATTAAATGAGATAATTCATGTGTTTTGCACACAACAAATACGTATTTTACTGTTTTACTAACTTTATGGAAATAGCTCATAAACTTGACTTAGATTGAGGTACTTTATTGTCCTCATTAAAATATACATTAATCCATCATTTAATATTTATTGGTAAGGCACACTGGTAAGCATTATAGTCTTAAAAGTATTTGCTATAAATAATTACTAAATCATAGGAAATTTTGACTTCTCAAGGTCTGAATAGTTAAACAGTTATGCAAATTATGCAAAGCTCCAAGTGTACAGGCAAACTCATGACCTGGAAAATGGACATGCTTTTGTTGACAGTCAACAAAATAGTATGAAAGATATTACAGCTTAAAGATCTTTTAAAAGATTTCATACCAGTAACGAGTCCTATGACTTTCATCAGTGAAATACATTG
This sequence comes from Oreotragus oreotragus, assembly GCA_006410675.1. Classification (NCBI taxonomy): domain Eukaryota; kingdom Metazoa; phylum Chordata; class Mammalia; order Artiodactyla; family Bovidae; genus Oreotragus; species Oreotragus oreotragus. The sequence continues at coordinate 151,159 of SJYX01006800.1, read as the reverse complement.
CCTTCATACTAGTCTGCATTTTGAAATAATAAAAGCTACCAGCCATTAAGTGTTTGCTTTGGGGCCAGGGATTACATTAATGTTTTATGTATGTGGCTGCATTTAATTCACAATTGTCCTATGAGAAGAGTATATTAGTTGTTTTATAATTAAGAAAGCAAAAGACCAGGGAATTTAAACAATAAGTTTTGAAATCACACGACTGGTGGCAAAAGCTGGAATTTGATCAGAGTATACATCAGACTAGTCACTATACCATGCTACCTCACAAATACCTATTCCTTCTTTAAGAGGTCATTTTGGTGCCATCTTCTACAACTGCCATATGTATATAGCAGCAAAGGTCTCTGAGTAACACAAGTGGGTGGCAGGACCTCAGTCATGTGACCTGGATTACTGCATTGTGGATCACTACATTGTTTTATTAATGAGTAAATCAGTTCAGGACTAAATGAACATTATACATCTTTGGTGTTAGAGAATTTGGCAGGTACAGTTTTAACTTTTTGTAGAGGCTTTAAGAGTCTATGGAGTCTATAAAATGGATTAAAGATCTAAATGTAAGACCAGAAACAATAAAACTCCTAGAGGAAAACTTAGGCAAAACACTCTGACATAAATCACAGCAAGATCCTCTATGACCCACCTCCCAGACTAATGGAAATAAAACCAAAAATAAAAAAAATGGGACCTAATTAAAATTAAAAGCCTTTGCACAATGAAGGAAACTATATGCAAGGTGAAAAGACAGCCTTCAGAATGGGAGAAAATAATAGGAAATGAAGCAACTAACAAACAATTAACCTCAAAGATATACAAAGAGTCCATACAGCTCCATATCAGAAAAATAAATGACCAAAGCAAAAAATGAGCCAAAGAACTAAACAGACATTTCTCCAAAGAAGACATATAGATGGCTAACAAGCACATGAAAAGATGCTCAACATCACTCATTATCAGAGAAATGCAAATCAAAACCACAAGGAGGTACAATCTCACACAGGTCAGAATAGCTGCTATCAAAAAGCGTACAAACAATAAAGGCTAGAGAGAGTGTGGAGAAAAGGGAACCCTCTTAAAATGTTGTGGGAATGCAAACTAGTACAGCTACTATGCAGAACAGTGTAGAGATTCCTTAAAAAACTGGGAATAAAACTGCCATACAACACACCAATCCCATATACGCCGAGGAAACCAAAATTGAAAGAGACACGTGCACCCCAATGATCACTGCAGCACTGTTTACAATAGCTAGGACATGGAAGCAACCTAGATGTCTATAAGCAGACAAATGGATAAGAAAGTTGTGGTGCATATACAGGATGGAATATTCAGTTCAGTTAAGTCACTCAGTCATGTCCAACTCTTTGTGACCCATGGACTGTAGCACGCCAGGCCTCCCTGTCCATCACCAACTCCTGGAGATTACTCAAACTCATGGCCATTGAGTCAATGATGACATTCAACCATTTCATCCTCTGTTGTCCCCTTCTCCTCCCACCTTCAATCTTTCCCAGCCTCAGGGGCTTTTCAAATGAATCAGCTCTTTGCATCAGGTGGCCAAAGTACTGGAGTTTCAGCTTCAACATCAGTCCTTCCAAAAAACAATAGGACTGATTTCCTTTAGGATGGACTAGTTGGATCTCCTTGCAGTCCAAGGGACTCTCAAAAGTCTTCTCCAACACTACAGTTCAAAAGCATCAATTCTTCGGCACTCAGCTTTCTTTATAGTCCAACTATCATATCCATACATGACCACTGGAAAAACCATAGCCTTGACTAGACAGACCTTTTGTTGGCAAAATAATCTCTCTGCTTTTTAATATGCTGTCTAGGTTGGTCATAACTTTTCTTTCAAAGAGTAAGTGTCTTTTAATTTCATGGCTGCAATCACCATCTGCAGTGATTTTGGAGCCCAGAAAAATAAAGTCTGCCTGTTTCCACTGTTTACCATCTATTTGCCATGAAGGGATGGGACCAGATGCCATGATCTTTGTTTTCTGAATGTTGTGCTTTAGGCCAACTTTTTCACTCTCCTCTTTCACTTTCATCAAGAGGCTCTTTACTTCTTCTTCACTTTCTGCCATAAGGGTCATGTCATCTGCATATCTGAGGTTATTGATATTTCTCCCGGCAGTCTTGATTCCAGCTTGTGCTTCCTCCAGCCCAGCATTTCTCATGATGTACTCTGCATATAAGTTAAATAAGCAGGGTGACAATATACAGCCTACACGTACTCCTTTTCCTTTTGGGAACCAGTCTGTTGTTCCATGCCCAGTTCTAACTGTTGCTTCCTGACCTGCATACAGGTCTCTCAAGTGGTCTGGTATTCCCATCTCTTTCAGAATTTTCCACAGTTTAATGTGATCCACATAGTCAAAGGCTTAGGCATAGTCAATAAAGCAGAAATAGATGTTTTTCTAGAACTCTTGTGCTTTTTCAATGATCCAGCAGTTGTTGGCAATTTGATCTCTGGTTCCTCTGCCTTTTCTAAAACCAGCTTAAACATCTGNGTACTCCTTTTCCTTTTGGGAACCAGTCTGTTGTTCCATGCCCAGTTCTAACTGTTGCTTCCTGACCTGCATACAGGTCTCTCAAGTGGTCTGGTATTCCCATCTCTTTCAGAATTTTCCACAGTTTAATGTGATCCACATAGTCAAAGGCTTAGGCATAGTCAATAAAGCAGAAATAGATGTTTTTCTAGAACTCTTGTGCTTTTTCAATGATCCAGCAGTTGTTGGCAATTTGATCTCTGGTTCCTCTGCCTTTTCTAAAACCAGCTTAAACATCTGGAAGTTCACAGTTCACGTATTGTTGAAGCCTGGCTTGGAGAAGTTTGAGCATTACTTTACTAGGGTGTGAGATGAGTACAACTGTGCAGTAGTTTGAGCATTCTTTGGCATTGCCTTTCTTTGGGATTGGAATGAAAACTGACCTTTTCCAGTCCTGTGGCCACTGCTCAGTTTTCCTAATTTGCTGGCATATTGAGTGCAGTACTTTCACAGCATCATCTTTTAGGATTTGAAATAGCTCAACTGGAATGCCATCACCTCCACTAGCCTTGTTCATAGTAATGCTTTCTAAGGCCCACTTCACATTCCAGGATGTCTTGCTCTAGGTGAGTGATCACACCATCATTATTGCCTGGGATTGGAAGATATTTTTTTTGTACAATGGAATATTACTCAGCTATTAAAAAGAACTGATTTGAATCAGTTCTAATGATTTGGATGAAACTGGAGCCTATTATACAGAATGAAGTAAGTCAGAAAGAAAAACACTAATATAGTATATTAACACATATATATGGAATTTATAGAAGATGGTAATGATGACCCTATACATGAAACAGCAAGAGAGACAGATGTAAAGAACAGAGTTTTGGTCTCTGTGGGTAAAGACAAGTGTGGGATGATTTGAGAGAATATCACTGAAACATGTATATTGCCATATGTGAGATAGATGACCAGTTCAAGTTCAATGCATGAAACAGGGCACTCAAAGCTGGTGCACTGGGACAACCCAGATGGATGNGGGTTCGGGATGGGGGACACATGTACACCCGTGGCTGATTCATGCCAATGTATGGTAAAAACCACCACAATATTGTAAAGTAATTAGCCTCTAATTAAATTAAATTAATTTTAAAAAGTCTATGGAGTGTAATAACTTGTATTTTGTTGAGGTAGAAATTTAAATATGTATTGCCACTCTCATATGTAAGAGTGAGACATTTAAAAAGTGTAGAGATAGAGCTAAAACAATATCTACATGTTGACATACTATTCTACAGTATTTCTGTGCAGTTACTTGGATCAAGTGATTATTTTAGCTATTTCCACTATGCTATTTTTTCACAGAAAAATTACTCTTCCAAGAAAAATCACTAGAGCTGGTCTGAAGAATTGGTGAATTTTTCAGTTACTCTTTAGTGTATTTCAAAAAATAATTAAGATATTTTGAATATATCAGGATGGATCATTCTTGAGAAACTCTTGTTATATTTTAGAACAAGATTTGAATATGATTTTTTCTTAATTATACCATTCAAATTGTTACTCTGTTCATTAACAAATTAAAAAAAAATCATTTTATGAAAAAAGAGGAAGAGGAAACCTTATATGGTGAGTCAAATCAATAATAAAATAATGCTTACAAATTATACTGAGAAAATTTACCCAGATATCTTTCCTTTATCACTTATTTTCATTCTTGAAATGATTATGGTAGATAGGTAATTTGTTATAAATTTTCTAACTTTAAAGGTGGAACAATTGAGACTCAGTGGAGTTAAGTAAAATGCCCAGTACTAATATATTAAATCTGATTCAGATAGGTCATCTAACCCCAATTTCTGTGCTCCATTTTATCAATATACCCTACTAAAAATCATTTAAAAATGCTTAACCAGTTTTCACACATGAAACCAATTTAAAAAAATAATGTACAACTCTTATTCTCCCCAATCCACTTCTCTAGTACTAATTATGTCACTAATGTTGACCATGGAGGCATCTGCTTTCTCTTCGGCAATTTCACAAATACTTTGTTAAGTTAACCCACAACATAATTAATGTTACTATTAGGGCTGAGGAAAATGAAGCACAGAGAGTATGTCCTCATGAAGGGAAAGAGAGGAACCTATTCAGGGAGACTTATCTTTTAGCTTTAGATAATGTGATCTTTCCACTTAAGGCATCTCTATGGACAATGGTAATATCTAATAATTCTTAAGGATAACAGAGTGGGCAACGTCATATATTTCCAAAATTAATATGCACTGACAGAACATGTTTCTGAGATGGCACTGAATTTTAAAAACTTAAACTATAACAAAATCTTCAAAATAATATAATTTGTCATGCATATAGCTCTACATTTATGCTTTTTAAAAAATCAATTAAGAAGCTGAGATTCAGGGAGGCTGAGTGATTTTCCTAATACTGCAGAGCTAATAAGTAGGGAAAATTCAAGAGTAGAAATCAAATATTTGGACCTTTTAAGTATAAAGTCAAGAAAAATAATGAAAAATACATATATTATTGTAGAAACAAATTTTGAATAAAAAGGAAAACTAGGAAAGAATTAGAAGTATTAAAAAAATGAGAAAATAAGGTAAAGACAAAATCAACTCTAAAACAAAGTGAGTAGGAAAATATATGTCAGGGGAAGAAAGTAAGGGGACCTAAGAGAGAAATATATAAATATCCAAAAAGGTAGAAGAAAGAACAAAATTACTTTTTCATAAATGACTTACTCAAAATTTCATGATTAAAACAAACAAACAAACATAAAGGTATCCAGCTTTTGGTTTAGGAGTTAATACCCATGAGCAGCAGCCTACCTCTCTTGTCCAAGAAGGTCTTTACTTTTGCATCATGTTTCATCACTAAGTATCAGTGGCTTAGTCACTACTAAGCTGGGAGGGGTCCATGGCTTCAAGAATAAGTCACAAAACTAAATGGACAAAGTAAAAGGAGGTAGGCCTGTGTTTATTGAATTTAAAAAATGAAGCTGTTCTATAGTTTACCAGGAAGTCCTACACAGATTCCTTGGCAGAAAATGCTATCATTTACTAAAATTCATGGTAAATTATTAAACACTTGCACACTTACATTGTGCCAACCATACTCATTTATACTGACTATACACAAAAAGACTAAAAAATTTCCTACATACAAATGACAAAAATGTCAATTAAATCTGCCTCTAGCCGAGCCTTCACTGCTGCTGCTTCTTTTGGAATATTCCCTCTTCTGGTCAATTTTCTTGATAAGCAATCAAAGTATTAAACATGCTTGCCATAGAATCTAAAGTTATCAAAAAGGAAACAGTTATTTGACTTTTGCTTCAGTAATTTTCTTCCATCTTGTTTTTCTCATTAAAAACGTTACAGTTGTAGTGACAACTCAGGATAATATATGGTAAGCCTAGACCAACCTAGAGAGCATATTCAAAAGCAGAGACATTACTTTGCCAACTAAGGTCAGTCTAGTCAAGGCTATGGTTTTCCCAGTGGTCATGCATGGATATGAGAGTTGGACTGTGAAGAAGGCTGAGCGCTGAAGAATTGATGCTTTTGAACTGAGGTGTTGGAGAAGACTCTTGAAAGTCCCTTGGACTGCAAGGAGATCCAACCAGTCCATTCTGAAGGAAATCAACCCTGGGATTTCTTTGGAAGGAATGATGCTAAAGCTGAAACTCCAGTACTTTGGCCATCTCATGTGAAGAGTTGACTCATTGGGAAAGACTCTGATGCTGGGAGGGATTGGGGGCAGGAGGAGAAGGCGACGACAGAGGATGAGATGGCTGGATGGTATCACTGACTTGATGGACTTGAGTCTGAGTGAACTCCGGGAGTTGGTGATGGACAGGGAGGCATGGTGTGCTGCGATTCATGGGGTCACAGAGTCGGACACAACTGAGCGACTGAACTGAACTGATGAATATTTTCACAGAAATTTGGAAGAACTTTATGAAAACATATGTAACAAAGCTCAGAATATGAAAAAAAAAAAACACTTTCAAGCAGCCATATACATGAGAGATAGTTATAAAACTTTGTATTTATTTTAATTTAGTTTCCACTCCAAAAGGCTTACCTTAAAACAAGGCAGAGAATGAGAAACTTGGGTGGTAGTAATAACAAAAATAGACATTTATGTGGCTTGGTAATTCAAGAATATAGTTCAAACGTACTCTTATTTTCCAACGCAGATAATATATTTCAGTCAAACCTATGCGCAGCATAGAATTTAGGTTAGTATGCACATGGTGCTTGTAGTTTATGTTGAATCAGATAATGCTATTTATGGTGATCCCATTTAATGTTACTCAAAAGTGTGTGAATTTAGATTTCGTGAATGTGATTCCAACATTAAAATGAAGAAATTAGAAAAAGTAGTCGAGTTCTTAAAACTTTATTTTTTATATTGTTTACTAAGGCTAATTTGGAGAAGGAAATGGCAACCCACTCCAGTATTCTTGCCTAGAGAATCCCAGGAATCGGGGAGCCTGGTGGGCTGCCATCTATGGGGTCACACAGAGTCGGACACGACTGAAGTGACTTAGCAGCAGCAGCAGCAGAGGCTAATTATAAATAGGTTGAATGATAAAATTTTGAAAAAGGAAGGATGTTATCAAAGGACAGGATATAGGATCATCCATATGAGGTTTTCTTTATGGAGAGAGGAAACAGGAAAGTATTCTACTTGCACGATTCATTCTTAGATGTATTGTGTGGCTGCTGCTTTTCATCAGGCTCTTTAGGGTAGATATCAGTTTAGGGTATGTATTCATATTAAAACATCAGGGAAATTGTGGACAAAACTTGTTCAAATTTTCTTTCATCACTTTGGTTAAAGTGATGAGAGTGGGGACTGAAAGTACAGTAAACGTGGACACTATGAGTAGACACTTTTTTCTTTTCTCTTTTTGTTTTTTTTTGATACCATCCCTCAGGTGATAATAAATTGCAACTCGGGAAACACCAATTATCCTCTTCTTCAAATCTCCCTGAATTGTGTAAGAAAAATCTCTCAGTAAACCTGGTAACAACAGGAAAACTTCTCCCTGTAAGAAGCATGGAGGCCAGATCATAGAGTTGGCTACTTACTGTTTATAAGTTCATGCCAAAAAAAAAATGTGAACCATTTTTATTTCTCAAAGGAAAACATCATTCATTGATGGCAGTCTGTATTTTCTCATTTCATCTTTTCACAAATATGAGCTGGTTTTGTTCGTTTTGGTTTTTACTTTACTAATGTTAGAAGAATATAGATCCTATATCCTAACAGTAGACTGTATTAATAGATTTTTACCTTACAAAACACTTTGGATGATGACACTGAGTTTTATCTAGGTTTAATACAGTTGCATTTGTTGCTATTCTTGGGCTGGATATATACAAGCCAACAAATAGTGATAACTAAAGCCAACATCCCTTAGCCCCACTCCACAGCCTGTTATCAAACTTTGAAAAGAATGTTTCCATTTTTCTATTTTGTTAGAACCGGATCAAGAATTGAGTTAGAGGAAGTGTTGCAGAATGATACTATCTTAATAAACTATGTAAATGTTCAGTATCCCACTATGGTTTAGAGATTCAGTGCTTGGTAGCTGTTAATTTCATTTTCAGAAATGACTTATTTAAGATGAAAGCTGTATTGATAGAAACGGGTTAACCGCTAATTTTTCTTTGTCCTCTGAGACTTAAACACCACTTTTGAACCTATTAATCCATGTTCCATATAATCCCTTCACTGAGAATCCCTAGGGTTTACATTTCCAAGTCAGTTCTAGCTACTAATTCTTGTGGGTAATGGAAAGATGGCTTTTCCTTTATTATTTTGCTACCAGTTCTCATAAAGAGCTTTGGTGTACTAAGTGGATTCTACTGAAAGTTTAGGACAATGGAGTGGGTCTATATCACAGAAGCAAAGAACTTAACAGATGAATATCAGATTTCCTTGTCACTAAAACCCGTTAGCCATTATGCTACTGGGATTATTCAGTGACCATCTTTTGCCTCAAGCTCCATATTCAGTCATGTTGCTTGACTTACTTCTTCACTTCCTTTTCTTCCTTTCTTTCTTAAATATACAAAATATACAAAATTCAAAATATACATTCAATCTGTAGATAAGTTTTCTTACTGTTTCCTTCCAAATCATTTGCTCAGGTCTATTTTCTATTCCCAAAATATTTCCCTTAAAAAAAAAAAAGAGTTCATTAATTCTTGTGGGTAATGGAAAGATGGCTTTTCCTTTATTTTTTTGCTACCAGTTCTCATAAAGAGCTTTGGTGTACTAAGTGGATTTTACTGAAAGTTTAGGACAATGGAGTGGGTCTATATCACAGAAGCAAAGAACTTACAGATGAATATCAGATTTCCTTGTCACTGAAACCCGTTAGCCATTATGCTACTGGGATTATTCAGTGACCATCTTTTGCCTCAAGCTCCATATTCAGTCATGTTGCTTGACTTACTTCTTCACTTCCTTTTCTTCCTTTCTTTCTTAAATATACAAAATATACAAAATTCAAAATATACATTCAATCTGTAGATAAGTTTTCTTACTGTTTCCTTCCAAATCATTTGCTCAGGTCTATTTTCTATTCCCAAAATATTTCCCTTAAAAAAAAAAAAGAGTTCTAAGAGGAACAGTTGATAGTAGCTATTAAAAAAATATATATATATACACACACACACACACACACCCCAACAACAACCAACAACCATTGTTTACACAACGCAAGGGTCTGTTCTGATTGTGAGGTAATGACTCCATTGTGGGCAGCCCTTAGTGAAAGTACTGAAGGTGTTAACGGCTCAGTCGTGTCTGATTCTTTGTGAACCCATGGCCTGTCCATGGAATTCTCCAGGCCAGAATATTAGAGTGGGTTGTCATTCCCCTCTCCAGGGGATCTTCCTGAGCCAGGGATCAAACCTGGGTCTCCTGAACTGCAGGCAGATTCTTTACCATCTGAGCTAGCAGGGAAGCCTGGTAGCTTTATACATCCACTGCAGAGATCTTTTTTTTTTTTTTTAAGTTTTTCTTCAATGAAATCAAGGATAGTTACCTGTAGTGATTTCTAGTCTATATATATATATATCATTGGATTTATGAGTTTTCAACAAGCAATTTTAACGTATGGTCCTATTAAGGAGGAAACATGTATTCAGTATGAGAACTAACAGTCAAATAATAAGTAGAATATAATGGTATTAAAAATCTAGTCAGCACATCTTTACTACAATGAAATCAAGGATAGTTACCTGTAGTGATTTCTAGTCTATATATATATATATCATTGGATTTATGAGTTTTCAACAAGCAATTTTAACGTATGGTCCTATTAAGGAGGAAACATGTATTCAGTATGAGAACTAACAGTCAAATAATAAGTAGAATATAATGGTATTAAAAATCTAGTCAGCACATCTTTACTCTTTAATTGTATAAATGTGTGATGTGTATATATTAATAATACACATTGATCCATTTTTATTAAATTTTGACAAGGAATTAATTTTGTCCTAGTATAAATCAATACCTTTAAATGGAACCAAACTCTTATACAAACTCTTATACGGTATTGATTTCTGGGAAGGGAAATGTCATTAAGTTTTTGCTTAGGGGAAAAGTATAATTGTCCATAACATGAATTTTGAAAATAGTAATTCATATTTTTCTAGAAAGAAGGAAACATGGCAATTTCTAGTAATACTGATTTATAGAAAATCTCATTTAGGAACATTTTTGGAGGCAAGCACTTTAAAAACATCTTTGATTTATTTGTGGCATGTAGAAGAAAGCTTTGACTATACTAAGTGCTAAATAGGTGCTTATTAACGGAATATCCTGGGTCATTTGGTTGCATGGGATAGATTACCTGGCCAACCTAAGATAAAAGTCCAAGAAAACACGAAGACCAGCAGTTAGGCTGGAATACAATCATGCCTGAGTAGATCCAGGGACAAACCACTCTATTCCTCTCTTCCATAGGCCATATATTTCTTCCCAAGTATTATGTTCATGTCTCTCCAGAACTAGCTTCCATATAGTTGCTACTCCCTTATGTAGCCTGCACAAGGCTTAGACTTACTACTATCCCTTGGACTCTGTATCTTACAGCAATCTTGATGTATCCTGACCTCTTCTGTTTTCAACTACGTTTTCTATTTTCCAATTAAAATCCTTCTGAATAGTAATTTTATTGCCTACTCGTTTTTTTCTCAGGTGGTTCGTCACTGGCAGAACTATGTACAGATTGATTTCCTTGGATTAGATGCGCATCTAACCTATCAGTTGAGACTACAGGAGTAGAGCACAGGTTTTGTTAGATTTCCCTTAAAAAGGGGTGTTGTCAGAATGCAGAGTGTGACATCTCTCAGGGAGCAAGTAACTATGGATTGATCTCTGATCAATACAAAGGGTATGCTTTACAAATCATAAACTAGGTAACACTGTCTTGTTCAGATTCTTAAACTGAACCAAATACCCATGACTATCAAACAGACAATAACATCCACTAAATAAAATTCTCTTCTTGTTCCTTACCTCCCACCTTTCACACTTACTGTCAGCCACTGAATCAAACTATCTCAGATAAGTAGGTGCAGTGACACAGTAGAAGAGGAGCAAACACAACAGGTGCTGTGCTAGGGTTTGGGAAATCACCCAGCAGGTTGGACATGCATAGTAATTAGCTCATTTTGATATGCCCAACATCATAGCAAATTCTCCTGGGGAAACCAGAGGGGGACTTCAGGGAAAATTAATATGACCTTTAGTTGTTGCTTAGAGAATACCTCCCCTTCTTCTTGTTTTTTCTTTTTTCCTGTCAGTGGAGGGGATAAAAGGCTATGCTAATTACATATTTGTTCCCTCTCTAAGGAGTCTGCCTGACAGCTAGTCTGTTCACATGAAGCGATCAGGAGCTCTATTAAGGAAAATGACAGAGAGCAAGACGCAGAGGATAAATTCCTGCTAAAAACACCAAATGGTATCTCACATAAATGTTTATCCATCATTTGTTTGATTTTCTCTCTCTGAGATGGTAAAAGCCAACGGGGCAAGTGGGGAGAAGGTCAGAGTGTAATTAATGCCAGAAAGGGCAGGCAAAGCATGTGTGTTTGTTTTTCACATTCATACACATACACTCACAATGCAGATGGCTTGAGAAAGTATTTATTCCTTAGACAAACAGGTGGATCTATATGCCACAGAGTGTGTGTCCTTTTATCTAGTTGCTATCAGTAACTAAAAAACAACCACATCATATATTCAAATGAGTATGCAAAACAGATACCTATTATCACTCTGTACCAAATATAGAAAATAAAAGCTATAGTAGGGGAAAGAAAGTGTGTCTCATTTGTGCTTGATACGGAAACAAAATGTGAAACAAGAAAAAAAATTCTTTGTACTGAGCCTGGGAGTCTCTCCCCAGGATGGCGCTCAACATTTTCTAGCAAAGCTAAGGATAGAAACAACCAGCTCTTGAACTTTGAAGTAATTGGTTCACAGCTGTGCTTATATTGAGATGGAAATATGGAAATACATTTTGTACAGAAGAAGGATTCTTTTTTTTGGTAGTTGTAATGAGAGAGTTGTCAAATTAAACCCAAACTGCTGTAAGTAAAATAAATTACATGTGGAAATTCAATTCCTGATACTTTCTTTGGGTGGATGCATGTGCTATGATATCTAAAAGGAACTCTTAGTGTTATTCAAAAGTTTAGTGTTAAGGAAGCAAAAGTGACCTAAAGTAAATTTTAGACATTTCTGCATCAAAAGCATGAGGGGACACTCTATCAGTACAATATGGTGACCCTCAGTTCAGTTCAGTCGCTCAGTCATGTCCGACTCTTTGCGACCCCATGAATCGCAGCACGCCAGGCCTCCCTGTCCATAGGCAACTCCTGGAGTTCACTCAGACTCACGTCCATCGAGTCAGTGATGCCATCCCCTTCTCCTCCTGCCCCCAATCCCTCGCAGCATCAGAGTCTTTTCCAAAGAGTCAACTCTTCACATGCGGTGGCCAAAGTACTGGAGTTTCAGCTTTAGCATCATTCCTTCCAAAGAAATCCCAGCGCTGATCTCCTTCAGAATGGACTGGTGACCCTCAAGAACTCACTAAATGTGTGAATGCTTGAAGCAGGACACAAAAGAAATAAAGATCAAATTTCTGTCTCCAAAGGTACTTGAGATATACTTGGGAAGGCAAGATTAGCACATTTGAAAGGAGTTTCAGCTTTAGCATCATTCCTTCCAAAGAAATCCCAGCGCTGATCTCCTTCAGAATGGACTGGTGACCCTCAAGAACTCACTAAATGTGTGAATGCTTGAAGCAGGACACAAAAGAAATAAAGATCAAATTTCTGTCTCCAAAGGTACTTGAGATATACTTGGGAAGGCAAGATTAGCACATTTGAAAGGGGAATTATATTTAAAATGCAGATACTCAAAAGAGAAAGATCACTAGAGGCTTGAATAATAAGAAAAGGCTTTGTATGCAAGGGCCTGAAGTGGTGAATATAAAGTAACACAAAGGCAGGCATTTTAGGGAGCATATGAACAATAAACTGTGGAAAATTCTGAAAGAGATGGGAATACCAGACCGCCTGACCTCCTCTTGAGAAAGGACTGATTTTAAGAAGCTGAATCTCCAATAGTTTGGCCACCTGAAGAGTCAACTCATTGGAAAAGACCCTGATACTGGGAAAGACTGAGGGCAAGAGGTGACAGAGAATAAGGTTGGAGGGTATTATTGACTCAATGGACTTGAGTTTGAGCAAACTCTGGGAGGGAGTGAAGGAGAGGGAAGCCTGGCATGCTGCAGTTGTTGAGGCCACGGAGTTGGACATGACTAAGTAACTAAACAGCAATAACAATAACACGCAAGATTGTGTTTTTGTCTTTCCCACCCCTTCTGACGTAGGTATTTTCTCATTCACCTGATGAGGAGTGACTCAGCTAGTCTCCAGATTTCTTTCAGAGGGAACTGCTCTGTGTACAGCTGTACATTCAAGGTGTCTGTGTGAGGAGGGGAGTCCAGGAGTCCCCTGTGTCACCATCTTGGTTGACCTAACCTACTGGTTATGTTTATCTCTCAATACCTCTATTTACTCAGTCTGTAATCTTAGTACCTTCTTTAAGGGTAAATGTCAGAGATAAAATATGCCAATCTCGGAGAACTCTGCCTGGTACACAGAAAGCATTCAAAACAGAATAGATTTTATCATCATTGTGGTCATCATCCTCATCACTATCATCATCATCCCAACCACATTGCTTTTTTCAGAACCAGAGAGAAAAATACAGATTCTCTGAGGTGTCTTTAGGATCAATAAATGATTACTAAGTGATAAGTCAAAGTAACTAAACAGCAATAACAATAACACGCAAGATTGTGTTTTTGTCTTTCCCACCCCTTCTGACGTAGGTATTTTCTCATTCACCTGATGAGGAGTGACTCAGCTAGTCTCCAGATTTCTTTCAGAGGGAACTGCTCTGTGTACAGCTGTACATTCAAGGTGTCTGTGTGAGGAGGGGAGTCCAGGAGTCCCCTGTGTCACCATCTTGGTTGACCTAACCTACTGGTTATGTTTATCTCTCAATACCTCTATTTACTCAGTCTGTAATCTTAGTACCTTCTTTAAGGGTAAATGTCAGAGATAAAATATGCCAATCTCGGAGAACTCTGCCTGGTACACAGAAAGCATTCAAAACAGAATAGATTTTATCATCATTGTGGTCATTATCCTCATCACTATCATCATCATCCCAACCACATTGCTTTTTTCAGAACCAGAGAGAAAAATACAGATTCTCTGAGGTGTCTTTAGGATCAATAAATGATTACTAAGTGATAAGTCGGTATTAAAGGCCTGCTAAACCCACTCCAGTGTTCTTGCCTGGAGAATCCCAGCGACGGGGGAGCCTGGTGGGCTGCCGTCTGTGGGGTCGCACAGAGTCGGACACCACTGAAGCAACTTAGCAGCAGCAGCAGCAGTGTAGGCATTTAAGTCAAAAGATAATAATAATTTTAAAAAACCTTTGTAAAGGCAGAGTAATTGGAAGTGTAATCTTCTGTTTCAGCTGACATATGAGTATAAGACATTGGTTTCAAATACTGTGACACCACTAGTCTATATGATTTTCATATATATACTCATCTTGTAGTCAACTGCAGTTCCTAGACTAATACTTATATCGCCCAAATGACAAAATTTAATCTACTGAAAATTTGGTTTCTGCCTGGTATTCTGTGTTAACTTTGCTATTTTAGACTCAAATAGGTAGTTTGGAAAAAAGCCTTAAAAAGTCATTCTCATTCCTGATCACAGCTCATTTTACATTACCTGTAGAATTTCATCCCTAGTTGAATTGCTCATCACCAATTTGATCATCTTTCCATAATTAGACTCTTTTGGTAAAGGATAAACTCTGAATATTAATACCAGAAAATTAGATTTAGAACAAAGAACAGGGTGGAAAGCAAATTTGGAACTCATCACTAGGGTTTTCAGCATTATAGTCATAGAAATTATCCCCCAGCATGTATTTTTCATGGGCAAACAATCTATAATAGACACAAACAAATCCATCTTTTCATGTATTATATTCAGTTAAGACATTTTCCTACAGTCTTCTTGAATTAGCTTTCCTGAATATTCTCATGAATGTAGCATTTATTTTAAATTAAATTGTCAATAAAGACACCCTAGGAATTTAAAGTAAAAAAAAAACAATAATTTTGAGCAAATGTTATACTTCACAATCATGTATTCAGTGTTTTTGTTTGTTTGTTTGACTTTCTTAGCCCTTCCTGTTTCATTTTTAGCACAAGAAGCATGGATATGAATTGGACCTGGGAGACAACTTAATTCAATCTTCTCTTCTCAGAAACAAGGCCCCAGACACATAAATAATACCCTTAAATGTGAAGGCTTGGACATGCATTACAAAAGCTAAATCTCAGCATCCAATAAAATCTAGTATCTCTGAATCCATATTGAAAAGAGCATGATAACATAATATTTGATTGCAATACTAGGGGAGTCTATACACTTAGGCAAAATTTCTTTCATAAGAAAGAATGAGAAATCAAAGAATTTGGAAATTTGGTGGAAAAGTGCACAAACTCAAAAATTTCTGTTAAAGAGAAAACTCACAAAAATTTAACTCTATAGGGCTAATTGGAATCCAGATAGAAACTTCAAAGTCTAAAATGAATTCCAGAAAAGGTATAAATGCTACAGTAATTTTATCTTCTAAATTTGTAGTGTCAAAATGGGTATCATCAAAAGAACACAAAAAGCAAATGATGAGGATGTGAAGAAAAGGTTTCCATAAAACCAAAATAGAACTACTAATGACTCAGCAATTCCATTCCTGGGTATATAGTTGAAAAAAATATAAAAACTTAATGAAAAATACATGCACCCCAATGTCTATAGCATGTTACGTACAATTACCAAGATATGGAAACAACCTAAGTGTCCATCAGTGGATGAATGGATAAAGAAAAGGTGATATATACACACACAGAGTTCCAAAGAACAGCAAGGAGAGATAAGAAAGCCTTCCTCAGTGATCAATGCAAAGAAATAGAGGAAAACAACAGAATGGGAAAGACTATAGAGATCTCTTCAAGAAAATTAGAGATACCAATGGAACATTTCATGCAAAGATGGGCTCAATAAAGGACAGAAATGGTAAGGACGTAACAAAAGCAGAAGATATTAAGAGGTGGCAAAAATAAACAGAACTGTACAAAAAAGATATTCATGACCCAGATAATCACAATGGTGTGATCACTCATCTAGAGCTGGACATCCTGGAATGTGAATTCAAGTGGGCCTTAGGAAGCATCACTATGAAAAAAGCTAGTGGAGGTCATGGAATTCCAGTTGAGCTATTTCAAATCTTGAAAGATGATGCTGTGAAAGTGCTG